>JXSR01S005030.1:0-17014 GCA_000969725.1 Ophiothrix spiculata
TTTTTTTTATTACCATCGTCACTGATCTTCATGGACATATGTTCAAATCCCATAGTATGAACAAAATTGGCCGACCCCCATCTTCCGCCACCTGTATGGTTTTCTCAGACATGCACTCTTAATACAGTTCCCTTGACGCCGAATGTTGTCTTAAGCCGCTGAAGAGGTATAGTATGGTCAAGCGTATCGAACGCAGCGCTGAGGCCCAAGAAGGCGTCAAGGGATACCAATATTTTATCTGCATTGATCAATAGACTATCTAGGACACTCAGCACTGCGGTCTCAACACTGTGACCTTTACGATACGCAGATTATGTAGACTCAATAAGGTTATAATCATTGAGATGATCTTGCAGCTGCCTCAGAACAACCTTTTCCATCAATTTGGAAATAAACGGCAGGTTAGACACTGGTCTAAATTTCTTTAAACAATCAGCATCAAGGCCAGACTTTTTGAGGATGGGAATTGAAAAGGCATTGAAAGAAATGCTGACGATAGAAGTTCCTACTACTTTTATGAAATACTTGTAATTGTGTGAAGGTCAGATTCCTTTTATCTATTTGCGGTACGGATGCGGTGCGTTTTGCACTGTAAAGGTACTAGTAGTGGTACATTGTATAATGTAAAGCATACGATTGAATGGCATCAGGACCTGGTTATACCTCTACCAATACCCTTACAGTGCAAACCGTACCGCAACCGCACCTCAACCGCACCGCAAACTGATAAAAGGAATCTCACCTTAACTCATCATCTGTGTAAAACGCAATAAAAATTTTTGCTAACATGTCAGAGATTGTTTTACTTTTAAGTCATCTTGAACGTATATTTTATCAAGGTTTTTAGAAATCAATTAAATTTTTTAAACACCTACATGTCTTGACCCCACCAGTGAGCGCCATTATCAACAACAAGCTCGTCGATATAATGTTTATGCTAGAATCTGTGGCCATTTAAAAGTGATATATTTCAATTTTTCGATTACAGACGTTACTTTGGAATAGCCCAATTAAAACAATTATATCATTTGTCATATTTGTGTTGTTTCTCTCAATCATTATGAAGTCATCGCTGATTTGAACTGTTTTGTCACTTAGGTAATCAAATTTAACCAACTGCAATCCGGTGGTTTGGGGTCAACATGCACCTCAAAATTTGTCAAAAATTCCAGTGATGAAAAGAACTTAGCAGGAGAAATTAAAGTCTCTCAAGCGGAGGAAGAACTGATATCTGATGACATTGTGTTTTCTAGTACTATGATAAAACAAGGTATGATCACAGATTTAAGAAGATAAAGATAGGAAATGGACCTATTTGAACTCTACGTTTCGAAGCTTTTAAGTTATGTGATTGCATTCATGACAGAACTGCCACTGCAAGAATGGGTAAGACCGAAACAATGCATTTTGGTGGCTCTCCTTAATCGCTTGATTACGATGCAATAAGCATTTTACATTCTCCACCAACTTTACATGCGCTACAATTACGCTAGACCAAGTCAATAGTTGTATCTTTCACTTTAAATACCATTCAATAAATGCGATGACTCACCTCGAAAAGGGGGACTTTGCGACAGAACACTTTTCTAGAAACTGATGAAAATAGGCAGCAAAAATAGAGAAAATAATAAGAATTTCCATCAGATTTTCTGTTGTGAAATTTGATCCCATTGATCAATTGCAACAAGTAAGCGTGCCATTTTAAAGCTTATAAAATGATGTAACAGATGAAATGATAAAATCAAAATTGATATCATCTTCAAAGTCCCCCCTTTGAGGGTGAGCCATCACATATTATAAATCATTGTGTGTCGTTGCTCTAACTTCATTCTTCGTGTTCTTTGACCTAATATCAGCCAAGAAATCAATGTGGACATTTTAAACCAAGAATGTATCAACATTTTACAACATTTTACATTTCAGAGGAAACAATTTCACCCTTACGTCTTGTGCCGGAGTATCATCAAATGTCAAGTTTAACGACGTTGTTGTTTATACTATTGGTTGTAGTGATAGCATTGGCCATGGAGTTGATTTTTGGTTAGCTTCACCATCTACGCACTTAGGACATGAATGTTCTTTATGTCTTGATAGGAGATTTACACTTCGATTCGATTCATTTGTATTAAGTCAGTGACAAATCGACAAACCTATTACTCATCATTCTATGACACCCTGTATAGTTATATATAAGAAAAGAACAAAATCAAGATGCCGTGCTGGACAATACAAACAAAGAAGATTAGTGTATCAAGTAACATACGGAACATAAACATTCCATCAGCCAAAGTGACAGTGGAAATTATTTGACAATCTAATCAAAATCCAAAATGCAAACTGTCATGTACGTGAAAGGTCCACAAAGAATCACAACAAACTTTACCATAAGTGGGCGCAAAGCACATATCACTTGACTTTTGCAAGAATCTGAAATAAGATCATTTTGGCTGTGGGTTAAAAATTTAGATTGATATGAAGAAAAACCTTTCAAAGCTTTTGACCTTGTGGACAACACATTTTTGTATTACCAAAATCATTCAGATGGGTGATCGGAGTAACATTGTCCCAAAGATATGCGACTCTGTAAACCGTCTGCAATGTATAGGATCCAGCAATACGCTTTCAGATATTTTCATTTTCTGCATGTTTTCAAGAACACCAAACTTGATCAAATTTGATTTTAAGATGTGATCAATGATGTTGCCATTTACATAGAATCTGAATGAATTTGAATACTGGAAATATATTGAAGATTTTACCTTTGATAGAAATTGACAGAGGCAAGGACACATCATGACGCTCAGGTATCCCTTATAGAATTCACGCCAAAACACCCGATATCTCCTCAAAATACCCGGTATCCCATTATAAAAGAGTTGTTAAAAAAATCAGTGTATTTTTTAAGCTGGGAAATAATGAGTACAAAGGAGGTGAAATTCTGTTACTTTGTCCCGGTACTTTGTTCGACAAATTTATACATGTATTCAGAAGATACATCTAAGCATAACTTGTGTGTGGGGCATGGTTTACAAACTTGAAAGTTATGTTATTATCTGAACACAAACCAATTTGAAAACACATTTGAAATAGATTGTCAGCTATTATGTTAAAAAGGAAAATATAATCTTCTCCGAGTTGCTAAATTTATAGGGGCAAAATGTACCTAATGTGATGTACATTCTCCCTACATGAATCACCACCGAAATACCCGATATCTGCCTTATTTACCCGACATCTCAAGTCTATTCAAATTCAATCAGTTGTAAAACGAAGTGACAAAATCGATATTATTTTTTTCGCTGTGAATCCTTTGATTTCCTATTACGATCATGCATAACGGGCACACGTGACAAAAGATTAAAGAACTTTACAGTTGTAATCATATTTCATTACGCCAAGAAGGAAACATGAAATCTCATTAACAGCTTTTAGGATATGTGATCCACGTACGGGCTAAAAGTCCGTAATGATCTGGAAGAGGACCTTTGCTTTTTTTGATTGGAAAAATCTAATGCTAGATCCTCAAAACATCATGCACACTGGAACATTGGCAATCAAGAAAAGCCAAGATCATGAGCATGCAGGTTCAAGACGATCTTGAATAACCAACTTAAAATGAATATCATCTAGTGTATTTATGAATTGAAAGATAAGATGATTTTAAAGTTAAGATAATCTTGTATCTAAGATGAATTTTGGAGGACTAAAGTTGAATCATTTTAAGTCCAATACCCTAATGACTTTGTCTACACATAATGTGTAAAGTTACCTTACTATGCATACTGTATCATATATATTTTAATGAAAGTAGTGTTATATATTATTTACTGTTTTAATATTTTATTATTATTGTGCATGCAATAATAGTGTTTTATATTTTTATATCTTGTAATTTGAATTGAAGCCACTATCAAAGATAAGCAAATGATTGTCTTTGATGGAATCAATATGACTGGTACATTTCTCTTATTTATCAAAAGGTTGTGAGTTGTATAATATAGAGTAAAACATCAAATACAATAACTGAATGATGTACTATTTTTTTTGTCAAATCTGAGGAAATAAGCACACTTCAATGACAACAAAACATGATTAGAAAAGTTTTTCTATAATTGATATAATAAAAAGTTTTGATCAAGTATGCTAAATATAAAGTAAGGCGGTAAACAATGCTTGAGTTCAAATGTCCAGTTTATGTGTGGTTAACAAAATGTTAACAAAATAGTCTCTCATGTTTTGTAAAATCAGCATATGTGTAAATTGCAATTCCTTTTCATTGCGTCCACCAGTCCATGTAAGCCTATTATGAGGTATATTCATATTTACAAAACATTTGGACGCAGCGAATGGACAATTTTGTAAACCAAACGATTTACAATTTGTAATGCTACCTACCATGAAACGCAGTTTTTGTAATCTTCTAATGGTGAACAATAGAAACGCTGTCATTTTATGATAGAAAATGTTCACGGAAGTACGAATTAACGGAACATTTCGTTCACATAAAGAAAATAGTCTAGCCATTAGTTAATTTGTAAAATCGTTGAAAATATCAACGATCTAAAATATTATTTGAATGGGTCAGTTTATAGTTCTTTCTGAACTACCAAATCATGAAATTCTTTGTGCAACACGTCTTTTTGATTACATTAATTCAAATGCATCTCTCAATCAATAACGGATAAACCAACAAACATTTTGACATCAAACAAAAATTCCTTGCTGTGTATTATTTTTTTCATCATCAAGCCTCCGTTATTAATTAAGAAAATACATTGGACTATTATATTAGATTTAATCACATTTAAAGATGACAAAGACTTGTTGCACCAAATATTTGGTAGCTTAAAAGAACTATTATTGAAGTCATTAAATTTCCTACAAATCATGAACATCTGAAAAGTATAAATGCGTGGAGTAAGCAAGCATATCACCTTGAGTAGTATGGAAAATTAATCTTTTCACGCGATCGCGGAGCCTTTATCGACAATCAAAACATTAACCCAAACCCTGAACCAACAGTTTCTTCTGCAATAAACATCAATTTACCAGATTTTCAGCCTCCTTAGTTTGTTTACAGCCGGTCTAGATTGCTATCACTAAACCCATACAGTGATTCAAAACTCCCACATCTACCCGCTGCAGTATGGAACTCAATAAAAACCCTGAAACTGAACCGATTTCAAATTGCAAGCCGCAGAAAAAGAGGTGGAAGAAGGAAATACTCCCACCATTCATCAATATTGGCAACAAATATGATGTTAACCCTCGTCTACCCGGGGGGGGGGGGGGTGTTGCAACCCCCCCCCCCTAAGGTTTTTTCCCCGCTGCATAAAAACGCAAAACCAACCGACCCCAGGCATTTGGGTAATCTTTTTTACATCCTTTGCGGTCATTTTGATGAAAAAATTAGGGGGGGGATACCACCTAAGGTGGGGTTAGGGTAGGCCGCCAAAGTTGGGGTGTAGGGGGGTTGGTGAAGCCCCGGAAAATTTTAAGTCACCATTTTGAAAAATGTATGCATGCTATGAAGCTGAAACTTACAGGGCATGTTAGAATAATCATTTCTCTTCTTTAATAGCAACATTTTGATTTTGGTGGCCATTTTTGCCAAAATCCAAATTTTTCCGATTTTCGACCTTTATGACGTCATAATTACGTAACGTCTTGGCAGATTTTTGTGATCTTGGTATCATTGGATAGGAGAGGACAATACCTATCTATTAATAGCAAAACTAAGTTCATAGGGGGTTCCGTTCTAAAAATTTAGGGGGGGTTCCCCCCCCCCCCTTGGGTAGACGTTTTACAAAAACTAGCCTGGTTAGACGAGGGTTAACCAATTTGTTACCGACCCTTCATCACCTAAATCTACGAACTCAACTTCCCCTAAAATTAACTTTGGACTATGGAATGCTAGATCCATCAAAAACAGAATCCATATTTAGATGTGATCTTGTTTTAACGCATTAACTTGACATTTTGTGTATTACTGAAACCTGGTTAAGTGGAAAACATAAAGATGACCAACCCATTGCAGACTTTGAATTTAACTTCTAATTTGCAAAAACCTCTTCGTCTTGTCATTTTATATCGCCCCCAGAAAACAGAAGATAAGCATCATTCAGCATCAATTTTTTTTCGTGAATTAATACTTTCTTAGAAAGCATTGCATCAATAACTTGCCCTCTCCTCATCACTGGTGACTTTAATTTTCATGTTGTTGATCCAAATGACAGAGAAGCGTCAATTTTTATTGATCTCCTTTCCTCAGCTGAACTCACACAATATGTTACTGGCCCTACTCATAAAGACGGACACACACTTGATTTAATTATTACATGTACTTGCAATACTGACACCGATTTTGTATCTAACGTTATTACTACAAGCTATTTACCCTCTGATCATTCTGGCGTTCTATGTAACTTGAAATATTGCAAAACCAAATCCATCAAAAATGGATATCTCTTTCCGCAAATTTCGTGACATAAATTTAGATGAGTTTCGTTCCGATATTCTTGATTCGCCATTGCTCTAATCTCCTGCATCTGATTTGGAAAATTTAGTTATTCAATATGATTCTGCATTATCTGACCTGAAAAATAAGCATGCACCTTTGATAACACGCACGATACGATGCCGCCCAATTGCACCTTGGTATAATGATGAATTACGTGGAATTGTAGATTTTCTCCACTTTCTGAGGAGGATGTTAAAGACATTATTATGAATTATTGGCTTCTTAAGAAATGTTTAAGTGAACTGTTGCCAGCTATAACCAGAATTGTTAACTTGTCAATTGAGCATGGCTTATTTCCTAATGTCTTGAAATGTGCTGATATTCCTCTTGAAGGTGTTCCTCAAGGATCTGTCATTGGACCGTTATCATTCACTCTGTACACGTCACCTCTTGAAGACATCATTGAAGCACATGGATTTGGAAGAATTTTATATGCAGATGATACCCAGATCTATGTTGTTTTAAAAGATACTTCTGACAGTTCCATCCTCAATAAACTTGAGAAATGTGTCAATAATATCAAAGCCTGGTCTAATGCAAATGATTTGAAATTAAATGAGGATAAGACTGAAGTAATCCATGTGTCATCTCGCTTTAGACAACCTTCTCTATTATCATCTATTGAAATTGCCATTATACCTATACAACCTGTTAAAATGCGAGAAATCTTGGTGTTAGTTTTGAACATGATCTTGGAGTGGACGCATACATTAATAATATTTGTCGCTCAGCCTCTTATGCTCTATATAAAATTGGGCGCATAAGAAATTTCCTTAACCAAAAGCCACTGAACAACGTGTTCATGCCTTTATTACTTGCCGTCTTGACCAGTGCAATGCTTTGCTATATGGCCTACCGGACTCACACATAGGAAAACTCAAAAGAATTCAAAATTTTGCTGCCAGACTAGAAGCCCGCACTCGGTATTATGAACATATTACACCTATCCTCCATAAATTGCATTGGCTGCCAGTAAAATATCGCATTATGTACAAAATTCTTATCATCACTTATAAATGTCTTCACAGTTTAGCTTCAGATTATTTACAAGAACTCATACAGGAATATAGACCATCTCGTAATCTTAGATCATCTTCTAAATTAAATCTTGTTGTTCCATCAGTGTTAACTTTAACATACGGTCATCGTTCATTTTGCAAAGCATCTCCTAACCTATGGAATAAACTACCTTTGCGTATTAATAATTGTAAATCTATTAACCAATTCAAAGCTAGCCTTAAGACACATTTATTCAAACTTGCTTTTGACATTTAGATTTTTATATAATGTTTTTCCATGTACATGTATTTATGTTTCTTGTTTTTATGTAAATGTATGTATCATGTTATATTTTTTTTGAAGCACAAAGCGCTTCGAGACACTTGTGATAGGCGCTTTAAAAGAACTGTTTTATTATTATTATTATTATGATGATGATTATTATCATCATATGCCATTACACACTCAAAAAAATAATGTGTTGAATTTACTTTAAAAAATCTGTGCAACACGGTTGCCTTGATTTTATTAAGTAGGTGCAACAAGCATTTATTCACGTATTTTGTACTTGTCTTAATTGACACGGTTTAAAAGAACTCTTTTTATTTGAGTAACAAACACATAATATTGCCGATAAATTGCATCTTATAAACTCAATTTAGTAAAAAGTTCACTTAACTGAATAGCGTCAGTAGCTTCCACATAAATAAAATGCTGAAATTGTGCTTGACTTACAACAAATTAATTGAAATTAAAAACAAATGAATCAATTTCACTTTTTCTTGAGGAGGAGATTTCTCGATTGGTTCCTTACTAATTTTTAATTACATTTACAGACATGAGAAAACTTACCTTTGTACCTACCTGAAATCGAACCTGGGTCTCTGGATCAAGAGTCTGATGCTTTGCCGTATGCGCCACAGAGCCATTTACATTCTCAAAAGAGCAGAACATAAATCCATAGTAACTCATCATAACATTGTATAAAAACTACCCAATGAATGTATTGGACCTTCTTGTGTATATTCTTGTGTATATTAAATCATATTTGACCAGATAAACGTAAAAAATATGAATTTGGCTTCTTTTAGTGTCCTTTTTACTATAACTCAAGATTTATTTGTAGGCTACATATACTACAATTTTCTCTACTTCTTTTTACTTAACTGATTTGAGTTTGGTGTACGCAAAAGTATCAATTTTACATTTTGTTATCTTCATGAAGGTGTTGTCAACTTAATATTTGTACTTGTTGGTTCTACTTTTGTGTTTAGTTGATCGAATTGAAATACATTATGTCATTGTTACTCATTCATGTTACACATAATATTTACTTACGTTTACTTAACTATTTTAACAGGCTTTATTCAGTAAATACGATGAATACATAACTGCGGCTAGATAAATTCAAGTAATACTTGCTCAATTTTCGTACTCATACACCGTACTCATAATTATTGGACCCATGTTGTCAGTGTAACTCCAATGTGTCAAGTTTAAATAACTTTATGTTATTTGAGTGATAAGAATGCATATCTTATGAGTAATATCTGCAAATTGGATACTTTACGTAACTCAAATTAATATTTTCTAAGTAGCATGAACTTAGCGGAAGTTTCATTTTTTTGAGTGCAGGCATGGCATTTTCGCTATCGCTGCATAGTTGCACACGTACACTCTCTCAACATACGCACCCTGCAGATTTGATTTGAGGAAATTTGATGATTTCATTAATATAAACTGACCCCATGAGACAACCTGATCTTTGTTAATATAATTCAATCGATGTGAGTTTATAACAAGATCCTTGTTAGGAATTAGCTGTTAATCATACCTTCTTCATCTCCACCAAAAGAAAATATTGACGACGGATTAAGATGGACTACATCTTGTCAACAGTAAGTCAATGGTCTTTGCCTGTCATGCGGAAATATTATTGCAAAATTAATTAGTTTTCAAATGTTCCCTTAACAAATTAGTAGAGTAGAATTAGTAAACTAAAACTGAAAACCTCATTTTTTCATTGTTTAAAATTGAACATTTTTTGGGTAAATTGAACATTAGAACAAGCGCACTGTATATAATCATGATAATAGTTGAGTCGAAAAATAACAAAATGGGCGACAAAACAGAAGGTATAATTCCAAAACTGGTCAAATCTTAAAATTGAAATATACACCTTTTTCAGAGTCATTCTTTTTGCAGCACTTAGCTTGCGGGATCATCACGATCCCTTAATTCTGCATGAGTCTGAATCCCTCTCAGTCACAAGACCATCCGTTAGGGCGGTCATCATCGTAGATGGCCGAAGGGATCATGATGATCCCGTAAGCTTCGTGCTGCAAAAAATGACTTTGAAAAGATATATTCCAGTTCAATTTTATGATTATGACAGGGTCCAATATCAGTATATATGCTGGTCGAATCTTGTTTGTAACCATTGCAACAAATTCCTCTCATCACAAGGAAACAGAAAACGTATAGTTTTATCTATCTCTAAGCCTATGTATGATTCTTGAGTTGTATCCAAAAACGTGAAAGGTCATAATAGGGGTCACGTGTTTTATGCCCATGGGAGTCGGAAATTTCAAGTGTCAGATTTCGTTCAAAATGGTATCAAATTGTCCCTCTTCGCAAAAGTGTCTAAGCTGCTGTAAACCCAAACAAGTGATTTTTATCTTTCACGTTTTTGGATATAACTCAAGAACCATACATCGCAAATGGGTAAAAATATAATTTTTTTTATGTTTCATTATGATGAGCGGAACACTTTAGATTGATTTTTAACAAGATTTGACCAAACTTTAAACATGTTAAATTTCACTTCCTGTTTTGACAGCCATTTTGCATTTTGTTTCATGCAAATTAATCAATTATGGCAAACCTAAATTTTCTAGGATAAATTGTCACATTTTTACAAGTCATTAACAGTGGCGTGCTTGGGATTTTTTGAGTGGTGGGGCACAAGCATCGACAGAATGAGATTTAACTCAAAAACAGTAAAAATACATGGTTAATTGTTTGACGTAATTTTTTTTTTAAATCACAAGCGAAAAAAATCAACTTTTGGTAAAAATAGCCACTTTTTCTGTAAAAATATCTGTAAAAGTTCTAAAACGTCCGATTTTCGTCGTGGTTTTTTTTTGCTAATAAATGAAGGAATCAACAATTCTAAAACGTCCTGTAGGCCCAAGTTTCAAGTCTATAACATGTAGATATTTTCCAAAATGGCGATTTAATAATTTTCGAGGTGGCACCCCCCCCCCCCCCTACTACTCTCTACGGCTCACGGACGGTGTCTGTGAGCTGTAGAGACGCCGGAAGCATACCGCAAGACCCTCCTTGCGGCTTGTATACGATGTCTTCAGATAACACCCTGGTCACATAAGCCGCAAGAAGCCGCAACCCCGCAATGCCGCAACGCCGATATAACATCGGTGTGACACCGATGAATGCTTGCGATGCCCGGTCGGACGCCGGTGGTTATGTTACCATAACTAAAGACATCGTATACAAGCCGCAAGGTTTTAACTAAGAATTAAATTCTTGCAGCATGCTTCCGGTGTTTCTACGGCTCAAGGACACCGGTCGGTATCCGGTCGGACACCGGCCGGTGTCCGATCGGTGTCTGCTGGTATGACGCATATCGTAACCTCGCCGCAAGGTTATGTGACCAGGGTATCCCAGTTACGTACCCTGGAAAAAATCGAGTACAAATCTAGTACACATTCCTGAGGTGCAAATTTGGAACACAGATTCGAGTACAATTTAAGTACAATTCGAGTACAATTTAAGTAAAATTCGAGTACACAAATTTGTACCCGAATTGTACTCGAATTTGTGTTCCAAATTTGCACTTCAGGAATGTGTACTAGAATTGTACTCGATTTTTTCCAGGGTAACCACCGGCGTCCGCAGGCATTGCAAGCATTCAACGGTGTCATACCGATGTCATACCGGCGTTGCGGCTTCTTGCGGCTTATATGAGGTGTCATGGTGTAAGGGTTGCGTTTAAATCCACGCAAGCTTTGAGTCAAAAACATATCTCACCGAGGGACACTGTATATCACATAGAGTGTTCATGCAGAACAGTGAGGGGCCAATGCGCAGAAACATACTAAAATATTGGTAAGACTGAAAGATGTGCGTTTATCAGCTGCTTACAGCATGCTTCAAGGTTTAGATAAATATATATCATGCTTTGGTACCATGAATCGACGAATTTAAATTAACAATCTATTTTTTACATATATACGGCAATAATTTGTCACATTTCATGTCCAGCCACATATTGTTTTTGTCGGGTGCTATTCCACTGCAGTCATGAACACCAAGATTATTATCCGGCTCCCCAGGGTACCAATTTGTGAAGTCCGTCTATTTTTTGAAACAAAAAAACAAAACATGAATGTCAATTATCATTGGGTTTGTTCAATTTCATGGTTTAGGAATTGTTCAATATAAAAAAAAAACCGACAAACAGCCGATAATTCTTTTGTCATTTACAATTTTATATACTAAGCCCTTTGTTTTTAACGAGATAGTTTACTAAGGATTTGAACAGAGTTGGTGTTGAAGTGACGTAATGATCATGATTAATTTCTTCAGCAACCGGGCCACACTTTACGCTGCAGAATTGCCAAGGCATTTTTTGTCACACGTGAAGCCCATGGAGAATAGTAAAGTGTCATTGTACAAATGCAAAAGAACTTAGCACTGTCACCATGGTCGCGCCAACATATTTTGGAAAAGAGTCTTATAGTTATAGTAGTAGACCACTGGTAGACTAAAATCCAACGTGTCATTATTTTTGCTTTTGGTAAAAAAAATTAACACTAGTGAAACGGTGCTCTGGTTTTGTATGTGCGTCTATTGCGGTAACACGTGTGATTAGTGGAACCATTATGGACATGATCATCTGTTTATCTGTATACACGAAGCCATCAAAGAGCCATGAATTTTAATTACCTACCTTAGAACCATCATTCCACACAAATGTTTGCTGTACTTCCCGGTCGTTTAAACCAATCCAGTAAGCAAACCATTCATTAGACGGGTATGGCTCTGTCTTACCTGTTTTTCATATTTTTAAACAATACACAAATAAGAGTAAACATTTCATTTTTCGCGCGATATTCATCGCATTCGACTTTAGATACACTTATCATGTTTAAAATGGTGAGCCCCTATTTCAACATGTGTATTTTTTACTTTTAACTACACTCTTAGAAGGCCGAGATCAAATATACGAGTAGTTTTCCGGATCATTTTATTTTGATCCTTTAAGGATCACTTTTGATCCTTTTTCGGATCAATATATACTGTACAAATTCACCAGGATCATTTTTGATCCGGTTTTAGGATCATTTTATTTAGATCCTTTTTGCTTACAATATCAAAGTTTTGATCCGTATTTCTGGATTACTTTAATACGGAAAGGATGAGCTCACATTTGATACCGCGTTTGGATCTTACTTGATCTTTTGTTTCATATTTGAGTACACCCCATATCCACTACATAGCCGGAAATGTAAACAATGGTATAAATACGATGATTTCACCACACTTGACAGCTGAGTGTCCCGTGGCCGAATGGTCAGAGCGTTGGTCTCGTAATTACATGATGTACATGCGGCATGGGTTCAAACCCTGCTAGGGTCACTTCAGTGTGATGTTTTTAGGCAGATCTTTTTTATAAGAAATATTTGATCCTTTTTTTGGATCAAGAATTGTGATCCTTATTTTTGGATCACTTTGATCCTTAAAGGGTAAGCTCATATTTGATACCTAAAAAGGATCAAAATTGATCCTTTTTGTCTCATATTTGATCCTTCCTTTCTAAGAGTGTAATATTATTGACCTTGGTCTCTGAAAATGCAATTTTAACCATCAGGTTACTTTTTGTTTACTCTTCAGAAGCAAATGAAAGTATGCAAATAAAGTAAATACATGAGAAATAGAAAATAGGTATACCAATAAATTTTGAATTTTATGCCATATCTCCAAAACCGTAAATAATTTGAATCTGAAAATGTAGGACTTATAATAGAAATTATGGGCTTTAATTTCATATAAAAATGCACTACTTTTCGGTCAAGTTAGAGTCGCTCGTGACTTTGATTCTCCCTCTATGCTATTCTTCACTGGTTTACCCCAGAACTCAAGTCACGAGTTGTTCGTGCCTATTGTAATTTCCACAGACACCTACTCCCACTTTTTTTCTCGGTCAAATCAGTATTCATCCATAGTAATAAACTTATCGTCGTTTTTAAGTCGTTTATGTATTTGATTTTCTTTTCATGTCCTTCTTTTTCAGTGTAATTGGTGTATCATTATTTTTTTCACAATAGCTCTCAAACTTTTGCCTAATTCTAACCATAGACGTTCGTAAATACAATTTCCCCACGCCTTTCTGAGTCAAACCAGACGTATTTGTGAATTTGCGTCGTAAGTATTTTTTCCATACTAGCCCTCAATCCTTTATACAGTGAAGTCGAACCAGAGTTGTTCAAGTATTTGGTTCTCCCTCAATGTCCGTTCTTACAGACGTTCTTAATAGAACCAAAATTATTATTTTCGTTAATTCGATTGTCCCTCCATGCTCGTCCTCCCTGTCGTTTTTGTAGCCGTCGAATTATTAAAATTACAGTGTATTTAAGATCATTGCTTACGAGAATATAAATTTGATATGCATATGTATGACCGACGAACTAATAAGTTTCTATCTTAAATACCTGCAAGATAATCCTGTTCTTCCTGGCTATGTATACTGACTAGATTGCCGTCTAGCTCTTTGCATATGGCTTGCGCGTCATCAAAGGTCACTCTTCCAACGTGGTTGAAATAGTACTTTGAATTACCAAACGCTTCCCATTCTGTTGGTAAAAAACAATGTTTTGAAAACAGAAATTACATCATACATTTTCGGAATACTAACAAACCACCTTTTTCTTACTAAGCGGGTTAACTTATACACACTTGAAATTCTAATAATATGAATGGTCTAGATTAAAGGTTTGGATTCCTATTTCAACATGTGTATATTTAGTTTTAAATAATTGACCTTGACCCCTGAAAATCATTTTGTGAGATTTAACCCTCGTCTTCCGTGGCCTTTTTCGTAACACGTCTTAGGCGGGTTAACTTAACACTTACAAGTGCATAAGGTGTTTTAGAACGCTTTATTAACAATGTTCTCCACATTATTTATCTTTAAAACTGTACACAGTGATACACCAAGTCAATTAAATTCATATGAAATAAAAAAAAATAAAAATCCGTCATTCCGTTTCAAAATGGCGGCCAGATATCTAATTCGTGTCATTTTTCTGAAAAATTTCCCGCAAAAAATAATTGGAAATCTGTTTTCTCAAAGGATTTTTACAATGAAATTTGGCTCATAATAGCAATTTATAATTACAAATACATTGCTGAAATAACAATTCAAAAAAGTTGTTTCGTTTCTGTTTAAGGGACAAAACAAAATTCGAACAGCGCCATCATTTTACCAGTTGATGCTAATTATCTCAAAAACGACACGACTGATTTTTATTTTTTGCACCAAAACATGCTAACATGTGTAACCCCTACCTTGACAATTACATAAAACAGCTTTATTGAGTTATGTTGCCTTTTGGGGCTTCGCGCGAAAAACAAAATCCAGGGTCCATATGGACCCCCTTAACACTTAAAAGTATTTATACAATCTTAAAATTCTATAAAAAAAAATGAAATCTGAAAGCTTTCAAGTAGTTTTAAGGGAAGCTGATTTTGTTTTCTCTTTTGATAGGACAATGTCCATTTTAACCAAACCAAAATAAGTTTAAACGAAAGAAAAATAAGCTTTCTACATCCAACGTAACAAACTATCGTGTTGTACCATCAACCACTATTTCCTTAATTCTTGTTCATATCACCACAAATGTATTTAGCAAGAAAAATACTTAAAAAACCACCTTACCAACGTTGCACCGAATTTCAATTTTCCTTAATATTATTTCAGTTTCTCCCGATAACACATATTCATCAAAGAAGTCATGCCTGAATGGTCTGTTGTCGTCATCGCCTAGTATGATTTGTGTACACGAACATAAATCTACGTAAGGCATCTGCCATTGTGATGTGATTCCATAATTGGCCGATCCAAACACGCAAGTCACTGCTTCTATGTTAAGGATATTTTCTGTTAAAGTATACAGAAAAACATACATCCGTGTAAAAAGTTTTGCTTTCAACACTGTAGTAATCGACGTGTCTATATGAACTAAACAAACACAAAGCAAATAACTATATGATTCATATCTTTGGTGGCAAAAACAAACGCAGAAGCATTTCGAACCGCTACCAATACTGATATAAAATTGGATGGATTGAGCATAAATAAATTAATCCGTATTTTCCAAATCATAAAAATGTACCCAATCTTCCATCATGTCCATGATCTTGCTGAATATTCAAATGAACTTATAGTTCAAGGTTTGTCCAAGCATATGGTAGAAACAAAATTAGCCAAAAAATAACACCAACATCAATTATGCACAAAATATATTATTAACAGTGATTTTGTAGAATCCCATATGACTATTTTGGTCGGCCCGATGTCGCTCTAGCATCGGAAATAATCGGCCACATTATGACCGTCCAATAGTTGTTTGTCCACTGTCGGCCACTATCGCTCATTCATCAGCAAGCCGATAATAGGCCACTGTAGAATAATGACAATTTCTCAGAGGGCCGATGGTGGGTCGATGTGAGCCAGTGGTCTTTTTCAAAGTGGGTCGTTTGGTGGACCGCCGAAGGTTAGTATACCATTTTTGTATTTTATATTGGCCAGCATAAGGTAATTCAGGCCATAAACGTGTGGTCGTTGCCGCCATTGCCAACGAAAGACCGACAATGGCCTCCGTGGCCCACCACTTTTTGCTATCTGTGATACAAGAGATATTACGGAGCTCGTAACAGAGTCTGCTTACTTTGTACTTCAAGGTGTATAGACTATATAGCCTACAAGACACTTCCCTTTTTAAGACGCGTCTCCTGTCATCAGTTGAAAGACGTGTCTTGAATGTTGTGTCTTTTGCGAAATTTTAAAGAACGTTTTAAAAAAGTTATCTAATTATCAGTGTGTCGAGGACTGATTGGTACTCCGACCTAGACATGTAGCTTTTATTGTGGTCTTTAAGACTCTATATGTGACCGTCCAGCCCGTATGAGCAGTAAATGAAACTTCATTTTGCGCTACAGGTGAAAATATATGTCAAGGTCATAATTTGCCAAAATTGATTTTTTGACAGATTTACAATCCTAGTGCTCACTACAAAATACCAGCAAAGTTTCATTTCAAGAAAATGATAAGAAATGTGAAATAAATTGGTATATTCTTAAGACGATCAACAGAAAATATATAGCGCTTACTAATCTTTGAACGCGTTTATCTCAGTTATACGTTTTACTCCCTGACAACCTTTGACGGATCATAACTTGACTTCTGGAAAT
>JXSR01S005031.1:19721-44997 GCA_000969725.1 Ophiothrix spiculata
CCTATGGGACCAAAGGGACAGAAAGGCGATTCAGGAACAATTAAAGGAATTGAACCAGTAAGTTTCTTTAGAATATTTGTAATTGAACCTTTAAGTTCATCCCTTTTTTGTATACTCTTGTATAGTAAGAACTGAGTAAAAGCCTTCTAAAACTGAAGATTTTCTGAGTGTTATATGATAGTTGGCTTAACCACTCCTAACAACAATCATCACTAATTGCCCCATAAAATCACACATCAAGTCAAAACTTGACTAATGTTGCTTTTTAAATAACATTTCCTAAGCTTGTTACTTTCTTTCATTTCAATTGAATATTATTTTTATTTTTTTGTTTTCTTTTTATTCCTTTGTAAAGCCCGAAACCCTAAGCCATTCGGTAAGTTTTAGCATGTCAGATCTAGCAGGTCCGATTTAACCCCAACTAATCATGTGATTTCAAACACTAGCTAGTGATACATGTTACATTTGAAAATGCTTGACACAGAATGTCTTCAACTTCTCTTCTCTTTCTAACTAACTTGCACATCTGTTTTCTTTTCAAAAATTGTCTGGAATGGGGTTTATATTTTTAAATGTTTAGATTCTTATGATAAAATTAACAGCATGGACACAGCTTATGTAAAAAAGCACACAATTACAATGGCACAATTGAAACTGAATGTTGGCTGAACTATGCGCTATATTCATTCTTAGGGCATAATCTACCAAACTTCTCTTTACATTCTCAAGATCATATAACATAAATCATTCAGCAAGCCTGTAGCTCGTCGAGGGGGGCATCAACATCCTTAAATTTGATGAAAGTTTATGAAAAAAAAATCTCCCAAACTCAAGTAAGCAACCCTTTTACTATTTTTCATGTAAAAAATACATCCGAAACTATTTACTAGTATTTATTTGGTTTGTTTGCTTTATTTTTGTCAAATTTAAACTCTTATAGTCATGTTTTATGGTTTAAAATTAATTTGGACCCCGCAATTTCAGGTAAAAATCAGTTCCCAAGACCCTATTTTGACCCAAAAATTAGTTCCTCAGCCCCAATGTTGGACCCTGAGACCTTTATCTAACTTTTGCTCTTCTGTTGTTGTTTTTTATTTTGTACAAATTATGAAGGAAAAAACATAACATTGTTTTCTTTGGGCCCAGTAAGGGTCATGATGTGGAATACTTTATGCCGAAAATTATCTCAATTTTTTTTCACAGTCATGCTTGTCTACTTTCAATCCCTAAAAATACACTTTATATCGATACACATATCCAAACCAAAACCTGTGCGCTGAATCTTTTCTATGTATTTGTAACATATTCTTCACATCAAAATTGTTCGCATGTACATGATGGCATGTTTATAATGCATGCTTTGGGATGACAGCATGCACTCCTACAATTAAATCTTGATAACATGTACAGTTTTCAAATGATGGGAGGGTTTTTGTAGATAATAACAATTTTACATGATTACTGCAAATGTACTATAGCTTCAATGGCATACTAGTGTTTAATGACAGGGGAGCCCCTGTGGTTGATAGGTGGATTAAAAAAATAGAATGATTTGGTTTGGCTTAGCTTTATGACCTCAAGGTTGGTGTTGAAATGATTTGAATAAGTCTAGTTTCATGTTGAAGTTGTGGATTAATATAGGAGCTTTGAATTAAAATAGATGGATTGACATATGTGTCCTATCTTATGGAATAAAACATACATTGCATATATAATGCTTAATACTTATTCTGCGATATAGCCTTGATGTACATTATGTAAATATTTACTTCTCATCAGAGAGTTAAGCTTACCATACATGCTTAGCCTAGCCTAGCCCTAGTCAAATGAAACCAGAACTTGAAAATGTCCAACTTGTTTCAAAATATTCAGCACACATGTAAAACGCAAAAAGAAAGAAAGACAGAATTCTTTAGGATAATTGCCAAGAATAATCCAAGAAAGCCTCTAAAGAAGCTTATTTCTTTCTTTAATTAAATCAGTTTTGGAAGCAGCTAGGTGGAAGACAGAGAAGAACCTGCGGTAGCAAGCATGGACTGAAAACCAAATGTTCATACAGCGCCAGGACCGGGAATCAAACCCGGGACTCAGTGGTACAAGGCGAGGGAAGTACCGCTGCGCTAACCCCCTTCCCGTAACTCACTAACGCAATATCTAAATACAGGGTGTCCCAATAAACATTGTGCATGGAAACGGACCTGATTTTCTCAGAAGTTAGGCACACCATCGACCTCAAAATTATACATTCTAAAGTCCATAGTTTTGTCCATCAACACTGAAAATATCAAGAAAATCCATCAAGGCAAACCAGAGATATTGTTGATTTTGTTAGCATGTATCATTTTCCTTCTGCACAATGCGATTCCTGTGGTTAAGCCTGTAATCAGAGGGCATGAAAAAAGGGTCTTATGCGAAATCGGCACTTGAGAAATTTACTATAAAATTGTTCTAATGCTGTTAGGGTCAAAGATAATCAACAGCCAATGGAGACATATTGACGGATGTGCAGCATGTTAATTACCAGAAAAAAATTAAAATGAACAAGTGAAAAACGAACACTTACATGACTTTAAAGAACGCAACCACTGAAAATAACCAAAATCTTAAGGAACGCAACTATTAAAACACTAATAACAAAAATATCATGTGATTGATATACGGTATATTTTTATTGTTCAATATTAAGATACAACATTATTTGGGTGATGTTAGAATTTTTAAAACAATCCGAGCAGCCAGATCCATTCAAAGATTTTTAATTAAAAGATTTCGTAGAGGTTTACCTTTTCTGAACAATTGCCATTAATACTAACCCTGTGACTCACTGCTCACTGTTTTTGATCTGAAATAACCATCGCTTTAAATCTATGGAAATAACTAAGACAACTCTCTGTTTTATTTGTTTGTTTGTTTGTTTTATATAAAAATATAATTTAGTTTGTTAGATTGAGTTTTCAGTTTCCAAAAGAAGAAAAAGAAACCAGCTTCCCCTAAGCATGTAAACAATATATAGGATGCATTGAGTAATTTTGCCAATATTTTTACAGTTTTTGTGTACTTTTTCGAATAGATAAAATCATTTATAATACAGAGAGTGACAAAAAAAAAATAGATAAAGAAAAAAGGATCATATCCAAAGTGGCTTGATATGATTACCTTTTAAAGAATATTGGCGAAATGTATGTTTTGACTTTGTCACTCTAAACTATTCAAACGTCAATGTTGCAAAGACCCTTTCGCTGTTATTTGAGAACATGCTTAACCATAGGAATCCCATTGTGCAGAAGGCAAATGGTACAAGCAGACAAAATCTATGATATCTCTGGTTTGCATCAATGGATTTTCTTGAAATTTTCAACGATGATGAATAAAACTATGATCTTTGGAGTATATGACTTTGAGGTTACTGGAGTGCCTAACTTCTGAGAAAATAAGCGCCGTTTCCATGCACAATGTTTATTGGGACACCCTGTACATGCAACCAATTTATTTAGCAATCTTTTCAATCCGGTCAAACTTATTCGTTTTATAAATTCATGAAACTTAACGGACAAACATTAAAATTCAGGATGTAAACAAACCTCAGCATGTATGATGTGTAAAAAGCTGATGTCGCCTGGCTGATATGTCGCACCAGAGCAATATCATGTTTTTAACGTCAAAAACTGCCCTGCCATTATGTCAAACATGAAATATACCAAATACTTCTTTTGAATGTCAAAGTAATTTGCTAATATGATGTTTGATTTCCTCTCCAGAGTAATCTTTGTGGCAATGGCATAGTAGAACCAGGGGAAGACTGTGATGATGGTAATTCATTCACTTCAGATGGCTGTATAGGTAAGGTGTTTGCCAAAGTCCCACTTCCATCAAAGCCACCTTGGCTATATAGCCAGAGGCAGGTTTACTGAGCGACAGGGTGTGTATAATATTATGGCTGCTGGCAATGTGAAAAAGTGTCACAAATTTTCAACTGTCCTTGTTTAATATCCAATATCTCATCTTTGGATTTGGCATGTATCATATACCTTTTCATGCCAAAAAAACTATTAACTCATTTTGCCCTAGGCTGTTAATCACACATTACTCCAGTGGAGAACATTGGTAATTGCTGAAATCCTTCCTTCCAGTCGTGTCTGATACACATACTTAATTTGTTGTCCACTATAATAAAACTGAAGCATTATATCTACAAAGATACAGATTCCTTAGATTCACAGCAACCTGGATCCAGTGGATGGGACAT
The DNA here is from genome assembly GCA_000969725.1 of Ophiothrix spiculata. Lineage (NCBI taxonomy): Eukaryota > Metazoa > Echinodermata > Ophiuroidea > Amphilepidida > Ophiotrichidae > Ophiothrix > Ophiothrix spiculata. Next base: position 23,968 of record JXSR01S005031.1, read on the forward strand.
GCAAGAGTCTCACACGATTAGTCCATCTAGATGAACCTCGCAAGCGAACGCGAAGCGTGAGGCCCATCAACTTACAACAAACCCTGCCTTCGTAATCCAAGGCAAGTGAAATATGATACCACTCTCTTACACAAGGAAGGGCAGGTTGTGATAACCCAAAACCTTTGCTTTTCTTTTATTATTCAAGTCTGAGTACAATATAACCATCTATTAGGGGAAAGTGGGGTAATCCCAAACACCTTTACATTGGAGCCTATAAGTTGACAGTAAAGCAAGGTTTACCAAGGATAACCTTACCAATACAAAGTGGAAGTATTACCCTACCTAGACATATGGTTTTACGTACTAAAACTTAATATACAAGAAGTTATGACCCAAACAAAAAACTGGCGATGTTTGGGATTACCCCACAGCCATGGGGTAATCCCAAACGTGTTTTTTTCAATAGCAAGTCCGTATGGGTCAAAAATGTCATTTTCTGTTTCTTGTAGCATAAATAAAATAACAATCATACATATTGAAAAGCTCGGTAAGTGTTTAAAATTTATCATCTTAATTGGTCACGCCGATACTGTTTGCTATGGAAACGGGGTATTGCGAGCGGTCGTTCGGGATTACCCCAATCCAAACAAATTTTGAAAATAAGATATCTTTAAACATGCATATAAAAATATTTCTCTAATCGTTAGTTTTTTTAACATAGATGGACTCATGAACCTGTTAAACTAAGCAAAACTTGCTCTTCTTCATTTAGATATTTGATATCCGTGAGAAAATGTGTAGTTTAAAAAGTTTGTTTCGCAAAAAATCGTTTTTTGCAATTCTCGCGAGAATATACGAGATTTTTTTCCCGGTTACTTTATGTTTGGTTTCAGTTCACGGGTAGCTAACACCATATTGTAGTTACAAAATCTGTCCCTTTCACATTTTGCTGTAATCACAGTGTTTGGGGTTACCCCGCATTCGGGATTACCCCACCTTCCCCTACATAAAACCTCTATTTAAAATAATATAGATATAAATTAAATACTGGAAATAAAATTATAGCACTTACGGCTACGTTGCGTCTGGAACCTCCAGACTTTGTCAGGCCAGAATTTAGCTAGAATTGATTGGTCACCAATTTTCTGTAAGAGAAACCCAGCAGAGGGTTTGGTGTGTAAGTTGATGGAGGCGCTCGCTTGTGAGGTCCATCTAGATGGACTACACACGATCTGAGAGCGCATGACAGGGGATTGGGAAGGATGCACAAGTATGGTGCATAAGTGCTATCACATACTAACAGTTGGAAAACATTGCAGGAATCCACATCTGGATTAATATGTTCAATTGTGTAGACACAATCTACCCTGATGGTATCTAGGTCAATCTATATTGATATACATCGGATGTCTCATGTTGCTTGCTCAAATTACCACTTGATGTTACAAATTAACTTTCACTTGATATCAGTGTCAAAGTTTAACATAAGGCCACACTAATTTAATTGTTTGTCTCAAAGCTCACCTAAATTTGAAAACCTAATGCGGAATGCGGTTTTATTTCATTTTACTTTTTTTTAGTAAAAAGTTTCCAAACTATACCAGACATTGTTACACTTGCCATTTTCGCCATTCATTTTCCATCCATTGATATTTACATGTATATGAAACAATATGTCTGTTATTCTGCAATCCACAGGACCAGGCACAGGACACGATTTGTGATCTTTGACGGTGTTTTATTTGACCAAATCGAAAATTATAAAAATAATTAGAAGTAAAATTCAAATTTTGACAATTTTGCGATGTTAATGCGCACATTTAAACTAACGCGCGCACGTCAGCTTTGAGACAAACAATTAAATTAGTGTGGCCTAAGAGGCTGAAACTTCTACATCACAAAGAAAATACTAACCTCCATAGAAGGCTTTGGCACAAATACCACCTGTGTATCAAAGTTGGTATGCACATCCCCTGACCATTGAACTGTATCATACTTTTGTGTACCGATCATTTCGATCATGGTTCAAACCTAAAAAGCATAGTGATAACCAGATTATATATAAAACACTTTGCAACTGAATGTCTTTATTGTAGATTGCAGACGATCATACTGCGGGGATGGGTTCAGGCAGCATGGTGTGGAGGAATGTGATGGAAAAGATTTTGCTGATAAAACATGCGATTCCTTCTTTAGCTCGTAAGTATCAAGTTGAATTTACTGACATTAATAAAAAGAGCTCAAATATCCAATTAAAACAGACTAAATAAACAATTTCATTCAGAAAATAAAGTTAATAATTGTCCTATAATTTAAACTTCCTAATAAAGGTAGTGAATTCATGTGAATTAAAAAATATAGAATTATAATTCCCCATTTCAGATAAGCTTGATCAATACAGCTATAGAGTCCATTTCCATTTCAAATAAATGATTTGGTCAGACTGTAAGGCTTGGGTCAGACTTTTTCTTCCTATAGAATATTATGCCAATTTTGTGCAATATGTATTTCTTAATCAATAAAATTTCTTGCATATCTATATAATAACGACTATTTCATGAATATTTGATGCAGTTGTGAATAAAAAAGCATTCTATACGGTGTCATCAAATCCCCGTTCTAATCCTAAGGTGCATTAGTGTCTAAGGGAAATAATTTAAACACGGCAAGTTATTGCATCAAATATACGGTGTGGCAAAAAGTCTGTACTGGTCCTAACATAATCTAATTGATATTAAAGACTTCTTTTAAACATGTCTGTTACTTTCCCTGTACTAAAAAGGATTTCACTCTACCACCTTCTCAGGTAGATGATTCTGGCTTATTTTTACTGTTTGTCTTTTGAATTTGAATGTTCCTGTATATATGTGTTTCCTCTATGTCCCATAGACGCCTTCCTGTTGTTTATTGGACCCCATTTAAAATAAAATCTACACAAGCAACCAGGGCCCATATTCATAAAATAAAAATAAAATAAATACTGGGGATTTATAGTGCGCTATGCCTCCCAGATTTGTAATTCCACTCGGCCTCTGCACACTTTACAGGTGTTCGCTGACCACTGTGGCCCAAGTAAGCTCGATTCCACACCAAGTATCATTTCAGGTTCTGCGGCAACCTCTAGGGGCGCTGAACCTTGATCAGCCCACATTTGCACCATCGCTGCTCGGATCAGCTCCCCGAGTTTTGTACGGGTTTCCACGAGACAATTAGCAGTTAATTCCTTGTCCAAGGGAATTTCAAGCACACTCAACTTTTGGCACTCAGCGGGGTTCGAACTCGGGACCTAGCGAGCTCATTAGCTAACTTGACTGCTGCTAACTCTAGTTGGTAACTAGCCTATGGTCTACTTCAAAAGTCAAATTTTGACAGGTAGACAATAGGTTAGTTGCCAACTAGAGTTAACGGTAGTTACCTCGCCTTGCACCAATGAGGTCCCGGGTTCAAGTCCCGCGCCCGGCGCTTTATGTGCATTTGGTTTTCAGTCCATACTCGCTTCCGCAGGTTTTTCTCTGGGTGCTCCGGTCTTCCTCCTGCATTCAAAACTGAATTTAAAAAACATCTTGGAGCCCTGTCAAAGATAAGCTTCTTCAGCTTACTTGGTACCAAGTTGGGTTTCCTTGGCGAAAGCCTAAACAAGGTGATTTTTTTTATGGGTTTATCCTTGCCTTGCAACTGTTTTCCATTCATGGTACATTATAATTGTTGCTATGTAATTAAAACATATTTTTCTTACTATCTATAAATATTGTATTTATTTCATTCATTGCAAGTCCAAATCAAAAATTAAACAATATATTTCTTCCACAGATATGAAACAATGGGCAGTCTACGCTGTACCAATAGATGCCAAATAGACACTGGAAACTGTAAAGTCGTAAGACGACGTAAACGAGCACCAGGACATATGTAGCGTTATGTGATTGGATAGATTTTAAAATATTCTATGCATGTGGTCTTCAAGCTGAACCAATCAGCATCAACAAATTAGCCAGTGACCTATCTGCCCATTATTTGAATTGGCGTATTACTGGACTGGTTTGGTTTGAACAGGAGACTGCAATATGTTCCTGTGAGGAGTTCTGCTTGCAATTAGCATGAAGGAATGAGCTTGAGAGCCATTCACAGATCAAATCTTGAAGACTTTTTTTGAAATCTGCTAAAGACTTCTAATGGTTGAATGGAGGTAGCTCAATATCCAGTGGCCATCTTAATCATGCATGACTGTCCAAACGACAATTTACCCATCAATAATTCTCTGGCTTAAATGCATGGCAGGAAAATCAAGTTAATTTGCCAACTGTAACCAGAGACCTAGATCCCATCAATTTGATGGTTAGATGCATAACTGGCTTGGAACTTGTTGATGGAACTACTTATGGTCAAGAAGAGTCGGGCACATATGTGTGTGCTGGTCAGATCATTCCATGGTCAGACTGATTTAAGAAGGATGAAATAAAGGGTGTATAGCCTACATGTTGACTATATGAAGTAGAAACACGGAAATGAATCATCTGGTACAATGCAGAGATCATTGGACAGACTACTATAAAATACACTGTATCTCATCTAATGGGAGTCTATACATAAATGAGGACTCTTTAATAATGTGAGCCTTTACATACATATAGGAACTCTTGGAAAATGGGAGCCGATGTGTGCATGGATGTTAACAGAAGTATGACATAACCAGGAGAAATAGCTGGAATCAATATCCGTCCTGGCTCTAAGTCTATTCATCCATGCCAACTTGATGAGTTTGCTTTTATTTATATTGCAACAGACATGCTACGCTATAGCAGGGTAGGACGTTCACAGACGACAGCTTGACTTTTACTCTTTGTGAACTTCTGACCCTGCCATAGTGTTCAATTCATATAAGGAATTCTGCAAGAATCTTTACAATTTTATTTCATTTGTGTATAAATGTGAAAAACAAGATCACACTTCTAGGTTTCTTCCAACTTTGTTTAGAAGAATTCTTGCATTAATACTGATATCCGGAATCTGCTAATCTCTGGATATCTTGATGGGCAAGAGATATCTTGATAGTTATATCATACTAGGGAGTCAAAGAATTCCGACTAGGGGTTGGGAACACTTGCCAAGTATTTAACTCTGTAGAGAAGATTTTATAACTCTTAACACAGGTGCAATTTATGCATCCAAAGCTTGTAAGTATAAGTATAAGGACTTGTGCCTGTTTTAATCAAGTGAAGAGATCAACGCCGGCCCATGAACCTCTGCGCTTGTTGGCAAACCAATTTTGCTTTGATTTTCTTTAAAACTATCCTGAATAGTCCATATATTTTGTAAAAATAACACCATGTTTTCATAAATATAACAATAATTGACAGAATTTGACCCCAAATTTGATATTTTATTCATATAATTTTGTGTACATTTAAGTACAAATTGATTTGCACAATACACAATTCTGTAAGTACTAAATTTAGCATTAAATCAACGTAAGAACCAGTTAGTTTAAATGGGCTTAGCGCCGTGTTTTGAATTTCAGGGTCTGGGTTTGAGCCCGGGGTTGAAGTCCCACTCTCGCCTCAGTTTTTTCTTTTCTATTGGTTCAATTATATCTTATACAATTTTCTTTAAATCACTATTTAAGACACAATTTTCTATTTTCCCTTCTTTTTTTCGCTTTTATTTATATTGCCACTGATCTTGAACTAGGCCTACGGTACAGCATGTAAAATATTTCTATGGGACAAATAGCGATAATAACGATTCTGTAAAAGATATTGGAAATCTTGTAAAGACTAATGGGCAGACGTTGATCTCTTCTCTTATTTTAATCCACAAAACTGTATCCAATCCTCCAATTCAACTGTTCTTCTGAATGTCCATTGCCTTACCCGTGAACTATTTCATCAGGCATGAGAATGACTTCTCATGAAAATATCTGAATTTGGTAGATAAACCACCAAAATGGTTAAATCAAGCACCAAATATCTGAATTTGGATGATAAAAATATCTAAAATATCTGAAATCAGATAATTATCTGAAAATTCTCATGCCTGTTTCATACCAGAACATAATTACAATAACTTTATAAAGTTTCTGACCTTTGAAAATAAAGGTAGTTATTTATTTATTTATTTCAAAGGCTTACCTAAAGACTTATAATAGTTGAATTAGTCAAGTGGATATCGTTTTTATTTCTGTTACGGTAGAAACTCATTTGAACGTGACTGCCCAATAAATATTCATGAGGTATTGTAGTAAAAATTTATGTAACAGGCTGACATGTATACATGCTTTGTATACATGCTTTATATGTATGAGTTAACAAATGTGATATTAAAAAACAAAACAGAGTGTTGTTTAATTGAACCACAACACCATTATATACAATATTTCTGAATTTCTGAACAAACCATTTGATTTTGACACCACTTCAAATTGTTAGAAGTACCTGTTTTTTTAACAAACTAACAAACTTTTAATTGGAATTTTAATTTTAATTTTTAATATTGATTATAGGTAGTTGTGTAACATCACTATAAATGACTTTCTGATGTGCCAAAAGGTATTGCTTTACTGATTATAGTGTGAATAATTCTGATGAAACGGGCAAATTAACAAATGGTGGAGCTGGAGGCCATCATCATACTTCAGAACATTGCCATATACCGGTTGAGCCACGTAATGTCTTGATTACGTAATAACAGGCCCCAACCGATGTTTGGCAATTGGATGGAATTCACAAGGCTGAAACATCGGTATGGCATCGTGATTGCCTGGCTGGTCATCGGTTGCTATGTGACACTATGTAAGACATCATTAACAAGCCTGAAGGTTTAACCCCGAGTTAAATCCTTGTTGCATGCTTTCGGCATCTCTCTTGCTCACAGAGACCGCCTGGTCTCCGTACACCTCCTGGTCACCGGACAATTTAAAGCGGTCTCATGTCAGTATGCTCTGAATTTCAGCCCGATATGATGCCGTAAGCACAAGGTAGTCTTACCGCAAGGGAAATGTGACTTGGGTATATGAATGTCATCCGTCACCATTAAAAGGTATATATGAGGGGTATCAAATATTTTTAAAGATCACCCAGAAGAAAGTGCTATGATCTTAATTCTTTTTTATAATCTCTAAGGCATCTTAAGTTAATGACTTTCTCCATGCAGGTGTGTAGTTAGTGGCGCAGGTTGCCTACATCTATCACCGCCTACAGGGAAATTACTGCCATGTGTCCTTAATTTTGGGGTGAAAAAAATCAGTGTGCTTTCAATATATTTAGATGTTCAAATAGTTGGTACATTGAAATACATATTGATGTTTGAAAATGTGTGTATAAATTTAATCTTTAGACTATTTTGGGTGCTTTTTAATATTTTAATTGGAAATCATCTCAATTTGTAGGTCTACATAAGATAAAAATTGTATACCATTTCATAATTCTACTAAGGCTCTAGATCTGACACATCAGATCTAGATCTTGATTTGGATTTTTGGTCAAATCTGGGTCTTGCCCTACTCTGTTATGAACCAAAAAATGATTGCTAAAAATACAACTTGGGTCAATTATTTGAACCTGCAAAAACAAACCAACTGATCCGAGTTATAAACTATGATGTGAATAGAAAAGTTAATTGTTGCTTACCCAGAGAAATCCATTTCCCCAGGTTAAGTATTTAATGTGCACATGGATTTCAATTTCACCATACTCTTGTAAAATAGACATAATTGAGTTTTGGTGAAATAATGTCCAATTTCTTAGGTCATGTGCTTGGCAATAGCATTTTGGTTAATTGTCAAAGAATTGTGTTAAAATGTTCTTTTTCTTATAAAAAGAAAGTAATTTTTGAATTGAAGAAATTATTTTGTTGCAAGAGCTAGTTGGCCCAAGCTCAGTATACATTGCTACTGCTGGACAGTCTCAAAAATACACAAGGTGCTTGAATTCGTCTGAGAAAAAAATTATAAAATTGTTTCAACGTGTCAAAAATTGTACATACTCTTGATGCGTGAAGAAACAATATAAAACAACTATATATTAAAACAGACAAATGGAGGAAATAATTTGAATTGATAACCAAGTTATTGGGAATAATAGGCTGTTCCCCTGTGGCGTGTGCCCTTAATTGTTCCGTGTTCCATTGTCCGCTATTGTCACAGGCAATAGCCTTTGTTTTGCTTTAGTGACCATAACAGTGCGTCGGAACCGTGTAGGTAAGAAAATTAAATATATCTAATTTAATTTGATGCCTTTTATTATAATAGTTGTAAGCATTAAGTAACAACAACATAATACTGTACAAATTCAATTTTAGTAACTGCTCACTTCTGGGCCTTAGTCGTATTCTTATTTTTGATAACTAAGGGACCAAAGGCTGCACCACTTTTACCAGCGGCCGCACCACTTTTAATTTCCTTCCGACGCCTCCTGGATGGTCTTTGTGTTTGGTGTGTGACAAGTAGGGACAATGGATCACGGAACAAGGGTACAAACCACAGAGGAACAGCCTATGGATACAAGGCCTTTTAAACAAGTCAAAGTTGTGTATATAGTTGCAGTAACGCTGCCCCCTGAGTTCATTTACATGAATCTTTCGTTCATTTACTTGAATATTGTGGTAACTCTGAGTTCATTTAAAAAACATATTTTGGTGTTCATAGGTAGCTTCCAATTTGAATTGATTTGAACTGTCTATGACAAAGCAAAGAGCAAAAAGAAGCAACAACTGAGTTAATGTTGAAATGAGTTTAATGCAAACTAAGATTTGCAATGTTTGTTGCAAGAATTCCTGAATGTGCTGTCGAAAAATATCCGACACTTTTTGGAAGTGGATTTTTATCCTGAACATGATAATGATATAAATTTTTGACCAAAAATGCAAATTTTGGTAAAAATGCCCAAAATCACATTTTTTGCCTCGACAATTTCTGGAAAGCCTAACAAATTTTGCATTTGTGAAAAGTTGAACTTTTTTGCTTTTTGGAATAATCTAGAAATAAATATCTAGGAAGGGTTTTCTCAAATTTTTGATTTTGATTTTTTTTCTTGTTCAGGGTAAAAATCCGCTTCTAAAAATGTATATTTTCATATAGTTTATGCAATTAGTTTGAGATTTGGAGTACAAAAACCGTTTAGGCTTGTTGAAGGTCTACCCCAGCCTTAAATCAGGATATCTCTCTGATGTTGCAGGCCAATCATGTTGCTAATTCAGTTATATATTTTACCACCTCTACTTCACATTATTTTTGTATCATAATATTTGTCTTCTTTTTGAATCTAAAAAGGACTGTAATTGTATAATGTAACATATGGTTTTGCTGCTATTTATTCAAATGATTCAATTTGCAATAACATAGTAGTATTGTGCAATACTCCAATTTCGATAGAAAAAAACCACGAGAGCAGGGAGTACTTAAAACAAAACGTGCTGCAAACATGGGTAGAAAAAACAGGTTGTCTGGTACATATATGGGTGCCTCTCTTCAAAATTTGGTATTTTGATAGGTCAACTTTTCCAGAATTTGCATATAATGGTTTACTAGTTTTTTTTCCAAAATAGCAGATATTTTTGTTGAAAATTACTTTTTTTGGTATAAATTTGACTCAAAACTTTAGACTTTGGTACATGGATGAATCTTCTTACTTTAAAATTGGTATTTCTATGGATGGCACTTCAAATTTCTCAGTGGCACATCCATATCTAGAAAGGCCTAAAAAATGTTTGTTTGCCCTCTGCGACCAAGCCTAAAATTTGGGTCAGGTATTTTAGGTTTTTCCCCCCTTCAAACACCTAAAATATGAAAACACAATATTTGTGACGAAAAATGTAAAATTTAGCAGTATAAAATGCATATTTACTCTAAGTAATGACCCACAATCTTTGATAAAGCCCTGCATTGCTTGGTATTTGCGATAAAATCCATGGAATGACATCATTCTTTAAAATATATGTGCAGAGTAAAAAAAAAAAAAAAAGATCAACCGCCCGACCCAAAATTTTAATTTTTCCACTGGAGGGCAAACAAACAATTTATTGTTTAAAGGCTTAATCTATGATGCATTAACAACTCTCCAGCAATAGAAAACATGATAATACAAATAATAATAATAATTTGCTCAAGTTGAACACAGAAAACAAAAGCAAATAAGAGTTATATGATTTCAGATTTCTTTTTATATATATATATTGTATATATTAAGTTATATTTACATGTAAAAATACAAAGCAAATTGAAACAACTAGTACGACCATTAATACATAATTTTACATTTATTCATTATTACATGAGTAAGAATAATATCATAGGCTATATCCGAAGGAGCTCTTAACAGTCTGAATGCACAAAAGATTAAGACCTTGATTAAATTTAGACTTTGAAAAGAAAAGTTCGAGACTTTATACAGAATAATTTTGGGCAGAAATTTCAGATCAGTCAATTGTTTAAACATCTTGAAGATCATTTTAGATTTTGAATTGTTTGTTTTAATCAAAACATAGGAAACTATATTTCCAGTGGAACCAAATTTTTCTAGTCCAGGTGGAAGTTTATTCCAAGCCTAACTCATTTGTGCATACAGATTAAAGCGTCACAATATCAAAATTAAGAGTATACATTGACGTGTTAATTGAGTAAATTGTAGGTCTAAACTGTGTTTGTTTTAACCCAAATAAATAATGATACTCTTTAATTAAACCATGAATTTCAAGATTGCTCAAATGGTTGTTAAGTTACAATTGTCTTGTAAAATTAGGTTGCTAGACCACTACCTTAATTTTATGCTTCTGAGTCACTGTGTGATTAAGCTTTCTTTAAATGATTACGAAACAAATTTTGGCATAACATTCAGGGTTAATGCAAACAATTTTTCAAGAAAGGTTTCAAACTGGTGACAGATTCAATGATTTTTTTTGCTAAAAATCAGATTTAGTAGAAATAAGTGTGGATCACAGCATCATGCTTTAGTAAATACCAGAAGCAACTATAGACTAAAATCATAGATATATTGCTCTTATTTGGACAATGGTGCACATATGTAGGTAGTATTTTGTGCCAAAGTTTATATAAAATAAACAAAACAGATTGCAAATTGCTTTGAAAACTGATACAATTGTTGTTTCAAAAAGAAAAGGTGGCTATCATATCTTATATCTAAGTGTACATATCCTTTTACTGAATATAATTTTGTAAATACCAGGGCCATAATTACTAGGGTGTATAGGTTTGGGAGGGGTGGACCAATGCTGTATTCTATTATACATAATGTGCAAAAATGTCAGAAGCTCTGGTAAGATTTAACATAACTTAGAAATTAACATGTCTTAATTTGAAATTTGCATGTTTAAGTTTTGTGTGTTTTATTGATATCATCCATGTGTTTTGATGTGTCATTATTTGTTTTTCAAAATCTTATAGATATAATCTCTAATATAATTTGTTACGATGTAACATGCATTTTTACTGGTATACTTGTATATATGAAATAATACTATTGTCAGTCAAATTTACAGTGAAATGTTTAATAAAATTTGAGTGTTTTAGATATGAAATAAAAAGGCTTTGTCTTTAAAGAAGTTCATCTGGATTGAGTAAGCATATGATTTTAAATCACCATCAAGAGAAATAGCTGGTCATTGAAGTGATTCATTCAGAGTTTTCAAAAAACATGGTTTCTCAACATCACCCAAATCTCAAAAAAAAAAATTGCAGTTTCTTAGTACATCTAAAAGACAAACAGAGTAATTTACAAAAATCAGATTCTAATTATGAAATCAAATGTAAAGATCACTGTGGAAAATCATAATATCAGTGAAACACCTCATCCCTTTTCAGTGCAAGATTTAATGAACATAAGAAAGAATCAGAAAAGTGGCAAAAAGCAGTTCACCCATGCCACCCACCAATCTGTATCTAGTGAACAATATAAATCAGCCCACATGGAACAAGTTGCTTTAACCAATCACTCGATTCTGAATCACACACTAGAATCCCTGTGGATATGCAGAAGGAGCAAACAAACTTTGAACAAGGATGACGAGGCCTATGTGTTGATTCACATCTATAATCAGCTGTTTCTCTTGATGCCCTCTACGTCCAAGACGTCAGCGTCAAGAGACAAACAAAGTCGCCAGTCTGAAGAAGCAGCTAGAGTAGCAGTCAAACGTGTCGTCACTAAAAGTTTGAGTATTTTTACTAAATTCTTTAGGATTCAGAATAATTCAAAATCAAACTCATGACTTTCCGCTCATTACGTTGGAGCTCCTCTCATTTGTTTTTTTCCTGTAATGTGTTGAGGTCTCAATTAAAATTCCAAAGACAGTAACCTGCCATATTATACTACTTGTAGTGGTTGAAGTCTGTTTGTGGAGAACAGATCAATGTTGAAATGGGCTTGGCTTGTGACACCATACAATTTATGCCCAAAAACTCTACTTGGTTAAGACACGAAGTAACCACTCCATCCGTCTTATCTGATATTGGTGCATCCAGCATATAATTAATGAAACTGCCAGTATCAGTTGCCTTTCCAGAGGTCTGTACTTTCATCTCTCAACATGAAATGAAATACGCATATTGTATTTCTGAGGCAGATTATAGCCACTCATTACTCTTGTGAATTATAAATTATTTTGGACATATTGCAAGATGAGGAGGAGACTCCTAGAGAAAGTCATCATGTAAGGTTGTGTCGAAGGGAGAAGGAAGCCTGGAAGACCTAGAACCAGATGGATTGACCAAATCAAATCTATGGTCGGATGCCCCCTCCATGAACTTTACAACCTTGTCCAGTATCGTCAGAGGTGGCGTGATGTTGTTGCAGTCACAAGCTGTCAGTCATGACAGGACCGTACCGACCGACCGACATTACTCTGGGTCTAATGTGTGGCTACTCACAGTCTATTAAAGTGCAGGTAAAGCATGTTGAATATAAACACTTCCAAGTACAATGTATGGCTACTCACAGTAATGCTAACATCTTGTAATTAATCTCACGAAAATGCTTGCTGTAAATGTTGAGCAAAAGCGGCACCAATTTCAGTTGATCTCTGGCCTTTGACCTTGAAAGTGAAGGTCAAAATATCAGTCTCTTTAGCTAGTAAAACCTCCACAAGAAATATTGTATCTGAAGGGTCCTGTTAAATATAATAAAGAAAAGACAATGATTATCAATGTAAAATAGGTATCCTATGAAGGCATCTCACACATTTTAAAGAATTAAGCTTTAAAATTTGGTAATGGAGTACCTTTTTTTGTTTTTCGATATATAGTATATTATATAGGCATTAGCAATAAAATCTTGGCTTCAAAAGGTTGTTTGTGATTACGGTAACATTCTAGTACACAATTATTCTAGTATTCATTATGCACATAGGTTGTTTACAAAACTAACTATAAAAAGGATAATTTTATTTCACATACAAGAACCATGACTTATTCTTTCCAACAGGCGTTTCAGGGGGGGGGGTCATATTATGAAGAGTTTTGTTCTCACAATTTGCTTACAACAATACATTCAACTTTAAGCAAAATCAAGCTATTGATTCTATGCAAAAAAATCTTGTAGTTCCATGCGTATCAATTAAAAAGACTTTTTATAAAGATTTTGCAAGAACTAGAGATAAGGAACTCATCTTTTTACCTTTGCATAGACAAATGCCCTCCATGGATCAGAATCATCCGGTGTTGTTGCCATAATCTTACAACCACAATTCTCAATGAGTTTCTGAGCTTCTTTGGGATCAAGACTTTCTAGCAAGGGCATCTCTACAGTATCACTGTAAGGAAAACAAAAACATTAATTATAGTAATTTGTTCAAGTTGTGTTTCTTGCCAAGAACGAGTACAGCTAAATTTATACTTACAATGCGAAGCGTTGCGTTATCAATTATTTTCACTGCAAACAGCCACAAAATCAATTCACGCTCAAAACGCTAAACTGAAAACTGCCGACAACATGAAAACGTAATGAAAATTCAGTTTTTCTCAACACCGTTTGAATGACGCAAGTGGTGTTGCATTTTGATATTAATCTATCCGAACTGCATAAAACTCCTATCTATACATGCTCGGTGCATTTGTGTCTCAAGTCTGAATTTAGCTTTATATATTTTGACAGAAGATAAAACTGATAAAATAACTAATGAGACTTCTAGCCTAGATTTTTCATTCAATCAACACCAACTGATTTTGAAAGAGTTTTGGAATCCCCACTTAAAAATTAACTTAATTCACTTGTTCAAACTGAGTTTACTTCAAAATTCATGGTAAGCGAGACATTTTTAGGAAAAAAAAGTACTAAGAACAAGTGTTTCGAGTTCTACATTTGAGAAATATCTCATTTCCATACCTGTGATGCTAAAAAAATCATTTATCTGTTAACTGGAAATCCTATTAAAAGACCAATTGTTTAATTAATAAACTTTAAATTAATTAATAAAATTCATTCAATGAAAGATCTTGATTTAATCAGGGTGTTACTTAACTTACTATACAGGCAAGTTAGTCCACTCAGCTTCAAACTCTTCCGGTGTAACAGACACATCAGAAACCAACTGGAATCTATCAGCTGGCTGGGAAGCCTCGCCATCAATGTCAATGAGTTGACCCTCAGCTGCTGGTAATGGCCTCTCAGCTGCTGCTGTTGCTGACTGGGCCTCGTCTGCATGACTTTCAGCTGCTGATGAAGATGGGTCACCCCTGCTTGGGGATGCGGTGGCACTATGGGGTGAGGCCAGGTGTTTCTGTCTGATCGGACTTCTATCTGTTTGTCTAAGCTGAATTTGTGACCATTTTAATGGGCCTTGAAATCAAAATGCAAAATGAGTAAGGTTAAGGCCTGTAAATATTGAAGGCTACCAACAATTTCTAAATTTACATATGATCAAAGTGCTATGGTGGCTTTAAATTGATAATTTTGAAGAGGCTTATGTGCTAGCAAGTTCAATTAACTTTCATCTTGTGTCTATATCAGCACATGTTAAAGGTGCAATTCATGATTTTGTTGTGATGAAAACCTAACCTTGTTTCTAGCTAAATTAAAAAGAAGAGTATAACATAAATGTATGCTGAAAATTTGACTTGATTTGGACCATTTGATTTCAAAGTACAAGCTTTTCAAATATATCCCCATAGACTACTGTGTTGTAATTATTGTCGGGGACACTTTTCTTAAAATATGCAAGCACATTTGCAAGAATTGTTTGGGCATTGTTACTTTGTAACATATACCAGTCAAGTATTCTTATTAGCTAAATTACTCAATTTTGAGTGAGGTGATCTTGAGGATGAATAGCCCCTATAAATGCTGGTAGAGTCTTGCAGATATGAAATCACAATAAGTTTGGGCAAGCATCACAATTTGATGGTGCCTACCAGAGTTTCTGCTAAGGCCGTATGGCGCTCCATTGGCGCAGGAGCGGTGAAAATTGGCGCAAAGAGTTTCTGAAAATGTGCGAGAAAGATATTTTTCTAGCCTCATTGAGCCTATATTCAGCCACAGCTCATGATTTTGGCGCAAGCACCTCTTAAACTTTGTCAAACTTGCTCGAATTGGCGCAAGCTCAAAAAACTTAGCAGAAACACTGGTGCCTACCATTTACAAGGAACTCTGGCTGGTGGTTCTAAGAGGGGAGCAAGACCGAGTGTTTAGAGTATAAGTCTTGTAATACAAAGGTTGTGCGTTCGAGCCCCGTGCACAGCGGTTCATGACTCCTTGTTTCCTTGGGTAAAAACTTTACTCTAATTGCTCCGTCGTTCAGAAGTCATGTTAAGCCATTGGCCCCCTGTGCAAATGCTCCTACTTTGGGTGCTGCACACAGTCTATGATAACAACTTACCAAAGAGAATTGATAGTGAATTAAAGCTGTCCAGATCACATAGCCTTTTATCAGTAGTGCCTATAGGCCTATTGTCTCCAGTACATGTAACAGGTGTTTGGGAGGAACATATCACTTCTTTGGCCTAAAAAACAAAACAGAACCCATATGAATAAAAACAAAATTAGCATTGGAAACCACTAAAACATCCCTGAAATCATTAATGACTACACTTCCACAACAGAAGGACAAAATTTAAGAAAAAACACTAAGATATCAGTGTAAGATGTGCAAAATTAAAATTCTACGGTTTTAGCACCAATAAGTCCCGGATTCGATTTTTAGTCCCGCTGTATGTGCATTTGGTTTTCAGTCCATGCTCGCTTCTGCGGGTTCACCTCCGGGTACTCTGGTCTTTCTCCTGCATCTAAAACTAATAAAGAAAGATTTTGATTTCCAATGGAAATAAGCTTCATTAGAGGATTTCTTGGGTTATCCTTGGCAATTTCCCTAAAGAACCCTTTCTTTCTTGAACACAGAATAAAAATCAAACACTTAACAAAACAAAAATTGAATTGCAAAAATGGTATCTTTGTCAACTGAGTTCAGTTAAAGTTAAATTCATTACAACCATGTGATATATCAGCATTTTGGATACAAAATGAGAACGCCCTGTTTCTGATGACAACATCAACATGTTAAGATATAGAAGGCGTTGGTGCACAATTAGGCCACAACTTTATGTGGCTGGCCGCAACCTGGCCACAGCCTTGATTTTCCAAGATGGCGACCGTAGACTTGATTTGTCACCTTAAGATTATTGTAAAATATTCATTAAATGTTTTGACATTATCTAGAGGTGCATAATCAAGCCTATGGTCGCCAACTTGGAAAATCGAGGCTGTGGTCAGGTTGCGGCCGGCCGTACAAAGTTGTGGCCTAATTGTGCTACAACACACCCCTTCCATCAATCCCACAACAAGAAAAGGTGTCACTTCTTCATGAAACGTTTGACTTAAGTTACACTTGGAAAAAAAATTCACAACTGAAAATATTAAAATATGAAAAAGATTCCCTACCTTTTTGACATCAGTGCTAAGCATCCTATAATAGAATTGGGCTCTTTCTCTGACATCAACATCAGTATCACATTCTGCAGAAATAGAGAGAATCATGTCAGAAATCTGAGATTGTATGGTCTGGTGCAGGACTATGAATCAGTCATGTCCACATAGCAAATTATGCCCTTTAGGTCAAACACTAAATTGGACAGTATAAACAAAAATCCCGAGTACAGGGCCCATTGTTTGTAAATGCAACCCCACCAACTTCCATTTTTCACCACTGCCCAAGAAATTAATTGGTCTATAGTGCAAATCATTTAATCTTGATTGGTTCTTATAAACCCACGCCATTGGTTGGGTAGCTGTTGGGAAGATTTAATTTAAGTACCTATTCTGTGCAAAATTGATCTCATTTTGGAGGCCTAGTCAATGATAAAATGGTTGTAATCATTTCCCTAAGATGGCATAAGTGTGATGGCCTCTACCATAAGGTGTGAGAGTTGGGTGTTGAAAAAAAAGCTGAAAATAGTGACAAAAAAGCCCAAAATAGGCTGAAAATAAAAAAAAACCTGAAAATATGACCCTGCATAAAAAAGCTGAAATTAGCTTAAAAGCTCAACTCTCAAGCCTCTGAAGAGTGTATTCAGGTTGATATTGGGACATTAAAAATGTACATTATTGTTATATTGTTATTGTATGCACTGTGGAAGTTTGATAAACATAATGCTGCTTTGTCATGATCATTACAAGCAGATAGATTTCCAAGTTCACAAATGCAACCTTATTGTATTAAGGTGTTTTTGACTGCCAAAATCTTTTTTTTTAAAGTTTAGTTACTTAAACTTACTAGACCCAATGTAAAGCACACTACCCTATCAAAAATAATTTTGCATTTGTCCGAATTTCCTGACCGTTCTCGGCTTCAACATGGACCAGACTCGGATATTGCTGTCCGGAATGTCCATATTGTCAAAAAACACGTCTTTATGCACCCGGGAAACACTTGAGTAACCCTCCGATATCGGTCCGATACTCCGACTAGCAGGCCGATTTTTGCACAGACAATGACATTCAATAATCGGAGGGTACTTATATCGACTGTTAAATTAATTGACTACTTGATAACAATGGCCTCCTCAAAGACCTACTTATGTTTAATGAGCTGTAATCGATTGGAGTTTATCAAATAGATTTTCCGCTAAAATCACTAATGAGATGCCAGTATTTCGAGGCAGTCGCCTCTTCATGGCTACCCGCTGTATTCGAGTTAGGATATTATGCTCATTCTGCCATTGAAACTAGTGATTTCCTTCCATGTTTTTAATTTTATTCTGACAAGAATTTGTGAAGATAATTCTTGAGTATTACGAGTGAAAATGACTTTCCTAAATTTTACTTCGGGGTAATGTCTCTGAAATCATATCATGTAAAGTATAAATTCAAACATGACCAAATGACGCCTGGTATGAAAATTATTCCTGATCCCACTCAAGTTCGGTTAAATCGACCAGTTCAAACATTTTGAGTTCAACATGGAGGGGGCCGGGGAGGGGGCAGCCTAAAAGTCAGTATCGTCTAAAACCATTCAAGTTTATATTTATCTACAATTAGTTCTGATCCCTTCAATTTGACCCCAACACCACGTGCATGAGTAACCCATCACCAGTACTGACCATCACCAATTTGTAGACCTATTAAAATCATTTTCCCCAGCTAACAACAACGAAGTCATTACATGTGCAATCATCGTGATCATGATTTTGCACGAGTTGAAAAATGAGTATAAGCGGCCAATATGTCCAAAAGGTGTAAAGCAGTGTGACGTGTTTAGCATCCTTTAAAAACAGAAAAGGGAAACTTTGAAGAAATCTTCAATTTTATGAACTTGTAACAGAAAATAACGTTGAAAATGAGAAAACCAAGTTTGAATATGAAAGGACTCTTTTTTTGTAAGTTCATTTTGCACCGTAATGACTATAGTTTTTGGTAAGTTTAAAAATTGTTTAAATTTTCAACAAAATAATTTAATTTTCAAAGTTCTTTTCTATGATGTTAAATTAATCATTTTTGTAATTTCTATAATATCTTGGTACATTATTTGTTTTGTGTTCTCTTAACTTGTTTATTTAGTAATTTTTTGGCAAATATCAAATCTGTATGTCAACATTTTACCAGTGGTGGGATGGGTTGACTACCGGTGGGACTACCTGGCATACCATTGCTAAAATTATTATTCAAAGAAATCAATTTAGATAAATCGAACTCGGGGGTCATGTCAAACTTTCCTCAAATTGAAAAAAATACCTTAAAAAACAGAACTGATGAAATTCTTGATCAAATTTCCCCCTCAAGTATTTTTTTGTCTAAAACCCAGGCTCAAAAAACCATGAGTATTCCGTAGGGCATAAAACCCGGTTGTTTATAATGTTAAAATTCAAATTAATGCCAATGATTTTCTAGAATCGGCCGTTCATGCAAGCATTTAGAATTTAATAAGGTTGCGAGTCCAAAGGTTCGCTAGCCTCCGAAAATGAAAAAATGTTTACTAGCCTCCGAAAATGAAAAAATGTTCGCTATACTGCCCTTCCATGACAAAACCAGACAACTGACATTTTTGTCAAAATTGAGTTATGGCATGTAGGTGACTTCCTGCATCAAGTTACACATATGAAACTTAAAATTAAACCCTAATTATGCCCCATTGTCTAGTAATTAGTATGTCAAATCAGTATAACTACATGAATTGGGTAGAATTTCCATGACAAAACAGAACAACAGACAAGCAACACATCCTATTCACATTATATATTGAGCTTGCCTGGGAAATCAATAAGCAATAATAAATCAATAATCCACATTAAAGTTTGTTTTGGGTCTGAAATATTGTGGGAGGACATTAGGACACTTAATTAGACACTTAGAACTACAAAATTATTCTTTGTGCTATGTCCGCTATTCATGCTCAACTGCTACATTGCCTAAAAATTCCAGGACAAAACCAGATAACTGACATTTTTAACCAAAATAGGTAATACTCAGAAATGCACCTATATTTTGATCTTAATATTTCAAATTCTAACTCAAGAACACTGACATAAAATTATCAGCCATTATGAAACTTGATACAGCTACAAAATTAATTTTTGTGCTATGTTCGGCATTGAACATGAATTCGCTCATAATGTCACTTTCTAAAATTCCATGACAAAACCAGACAACTGACATTTTAAACCAAATTTTGAACCAAAATACCGAGATTTGGGACCAAAACAGGAACTTCCCAGGAAGGCACTTTTATCCCTTATTTTCATCTATTGATATCAAATTCTTAGTCAAAAACACTTTTGAGGTCCAAATGAAAAACATGTTTCTCCCTTTTTCTTAAAATCACCAAAATGTCAGTTGTCTGGTTTTGTCATGGAAGGGCAGTATAGTCCATGATAACATACGGTCCGCTTGTCCGAAATTAAAAAGGGTTCGCTAAACCCAAGGTTCGCTAGTCCGAAAATGAAATAGGGTTCGCTAGTCTGAAAATGAAACTTAAGGTTCGCTAGTCCGAAAATTATTTAAAGGTCCGCTAGTCCAAAATTAAAAGGGGTTCGCTAACCCTAAGGTTCGCTAGTCCGAAAATGAAATAGGTTCGCTACTAGGTCCGAAAATGAAACTTACGGTTCGCTGGTCCGAAAATGAAATATAAAATAAAATAGGGTCCGCTAATCCCGAAAAATAATTAGTTTTGTTGATTTGCAACCTTTTTTTTCGGACTAGCGGACCCGAAGTTTTTTTTTTTCATTTTCGGACTATCGAACCTCTTTTCATTTTCCGACTAGCGAACCTTAGGATAAGCTGACCTTGTATAACCATCCCGTCTTTACGCCGAAACCAATTTGAACCAACCCCACCTTCAATTCGATAAAACATAATGTTGGTTTACTGAATTGATAAAACTTGTTTTTTCAACTGACACCATTGATATCCATCTCTATGTTGAAACCAAATTAAACCTCTCTGGCCCCACCAAGTACCTTAAATTTGATAAACCGTAATGGAATTGATAAAACTTGTCTTACAATTGATACCATTGATATCACTTAAAAACCATCTCGTCTCCATGGTGAACCCAATTTGAACACCCCCAAACTTGTCTTACAATTGATACCATTGATATCAGTTGAAAACCATCTCGTCT
>JXSR01S005031.1:46165-61702 GCA_000969725.1 Ophiothrix spiculata
AACACCTTTGAAAGATTTTAGAGAAGTTGTAAACCAGAGTTGTAAACTTGATGTACAACATTTCAAGAGTTTTATGATAACTGGTGGAAGTTTCCTCTCAAAAACTTTAAAGAGAAGACCACCTCATTTGTGGTAAACACACCTAAATCAATGTGATACCTAGGATAATTTTGAACTATCTACCCCATGAAACCAATAAATAAACAAACAAACAAATAAATAAAAAAAAAACCTTTCACCATGTATATTATCGCATGTCAGTATTTCCAATCCAAGCTTAATTAAAAAAAAAAAGTCCAGCAGAAAATATGTAACATTTGTGAACGGTAAACATAATTTTGTAAAACTGCTCACCGCAACCATGTGCTTGGAAAAATACAAGGTCAGGGAATCTCATAAATTGATGCCGCTCTTTCGGCGATGTTTTAACAATGTAATTTAAACATGTTTTAAAGTCCAACAAATTTTGAGAATGTGATGGTTTGAAGCTGGAGCTGAGACAGAAATATCAAAAAAAAAATGATAGCTGTACTTAGTGACAGTCAAAGGTACTTGATCTTGGATAATAACAAAATAAGGATATTTATGATATCGACCAGCGACTCGGAGCAAAGAATGGAAAAGAGGACAAGTCAAAAGTAAGAAAATTACACGAAATTTGTTTGCATTCTTGTTTAACCGAAATAAATAAAAAAAACCTTTTTTCGGAATTGATGGATTTTGCAATAAAACTTGAACCACGCAAGTTGAAGAGCAGTGAGTAGTGTCAGGTAATATTAAATCGATGAATTCTAAATCGATATGACCGCTATGTTTGTTTTGAGTGTAATATGGTACAAATCTCCTTTTTTCCATGCTGATATAGCGGTCTTAGCCAACACATTCAGTTGTCTGGGCTATTAATGGGCCACAATCGATCATGATCAAGTTTACAAGTCAATTTGTGATTGATAAATATTTTTTGTAGTAGATCAATAACATCATGATGGAAAAAATATTTGACTTGTTGATACTATCGTACTTATCATCTAGCACCAATATGTAGCCTTCGTTTATGTATAAACTTTATTATAGCATGGGGAAGTCATCACATAAACATCAAATTTAATTGGCTTAACAGTTAATGAATTTCAAGATGTAGGCCTAAGCTTTTCTTTGCCGAGGAGATGTTTACAGTATCTGACACTTTCCTCAGATCCATGTACGGATTACCTGAGATTAATAATTATTATTAGTCCCATGGATTACACACATAATTTAATTATTATCAACATTGCAAAGATTCTTTGATGTTTGTCATTGTATGCTCAGCTTTCATGTCGGCTTTGAACGTTCAGGATGAACATGGTATCCAAGCCGAGACAAGAGAAAAGATTTTTGTTTTGCACATCGCGGCACCAACTACACATCGCGTCCGGTACACAGTTCATTAAATTTACCAATGCCAAGTTTTAATTATGAAGTAAAACCTGGTGTGAAACTTAACGTAAACATAGACATTCTCTTCAAATGCGATTTGACACTTACAGTTCAACAACAAAATATAGGCTGACAGCTACAATATAAATCATTGTTAAAAACCTCCGGTATAAGTCAATGATGATCGATTTTATTTATTGGCTTTATTGACGTACCACTTGCCGCAAATGTAGTATTTCGTATGCCTATTGTGTTTGATAGATTATCTTATTGCACACACTCGGAGCTCTCGGATGGTACGGATATTTATCGACAGAATATGTCCGAATTTCTGGTCAGGAATCGGTCCATGTTGCCTCCGTGAAGGGGCCGATTCTTTTGTTTTTAAGATCCGATTCTGGTCCATACAAGTCAAAAACATACAGAATTTTTGATAGGGTACAAGAAGATTTTGGTTCATAAGCTAATATCTTTAGTCCCTTTTTCTGAGTTGACCATTCATTCACAAGCCCCCTTGAGGAATGGAACTTAATGGAAATGGTTGGCTTGTGGTGTGTATTTAAATTGTCAATATAATGTGATACACTTGAAACTACTGCGAGCACAAAAATGGGTTCATTGTGCATTAATTACATTTTCCTAAGAGCTACAATGGATGTTTTAAATACATTTTTTCTAACAGATTTTCTTTAAAAAGTTGGAAAAGATGCTTGGTTTCTCTTTTGTCTGTTTACCCTAAAAATTACTATTTTTTGCTATAACTAAAAATGTGTACAAATTCTACACACTAAACTTACCGGCAGTAAATTCAATAAGTTTGCCCAGCATATCTTGGCATTCAGCAGGTCTGGTAAAGAATAATTTGGTTGTAGCTGTAAGCAGATGTAGTTTCACTTGTGAGTCTGGCTCCTCTTCTATCATGTCAATTTGATTCTCCAAGATGTACGGAGCATCTGGTAGGGACTACAAATGAAGCAGTTGAAGTCAGTAAACAGTATGGGTAGAGGTGATACCCCCCCAAAGTTCATTTGAGATCAAGTATACTGTAGCTCTCAGCCTAATGCAATGGTCACTAACCACCCTAGTAATCATAATGAAACTGCAGTGAATGCTTGCAGTACCTGGTTGATCACTGGTCGGCCGTGGTTGTTATAAACACATCGTTAACAAGCCGCAAGGTTCTAACTCTGAGTTAAATTCTTGCTGCATGCTTTCAGCATCTTTTTGGCTCACAGACACCGCTCGGTCTCCGTACGGACAAGGCCGATGTCCGGTTGGTGTACGCTGAATATCTACCCGCTATGATGCTGTAAACACATCATAATCTCGCTGCAAGGTTATGTGACCAGGGTATAAATATCTGCAGTTGGTTTAGTATTAGCTTAAGATTAATGGACATGGTTGAGCCAAATCTGTTTTGTTTGCTGCTTTTTTAACCATAATATTTTCCATATCTCAATGCAGATTTTTGATAGCTGTTATCATAAAAGTGTTAAATCCAAGTTAAAGATGGCTTTTTGTCAATATTTCCCAAAGAGTTAGAATTGTGGCGAGCTGTTAGCAACTTGACTCTGAGAAATTGCCCTGTCTAAGCACCTCTCATGTTTTGTTGTCATTTCCAAGTTGAACTCATTTTAAGTGTTTGTGACGTGATCAAGAGAAATGAGCCAGATGTTGGATATATTGATTTTGAGTTAGAGGGCAATAAAGATAGAAGGTCCTTTCGTTTTTCATTGTTGTTAAATTTCTAAGAATTGTAATATCTCTGGAACTAGAGGACCAAAAATGTTGGGGTTTTATCAAAATGTAGTATTTTTATGCACAATTAAGTTGTAATAAAAACTTAAAATTAAAAATGACTGCCATCCAAGTTACTCATTCCTTTTGATTGCCTCACATATACTAACAATGGCAAGCTCTCATGTAAGAACAAGGAGTGCTCTTGCATTATACCATATTTCTTTTATAATTTTTGAATGATTTAAAATCTTTACCTGTCCATACTGTCCAAGAAGCCAGATGAGAGCTGCTTTCCCTCTGCTACTCTGGATGATAGTCTCACAACCTCCAAGTTGGCTTAAAACATGGGGAATGTACTCTTGGTTGCTTTCATAACTCAATATATCTGAAAAAAAACGAAATAAAGGAAACGTGATCAATGTTTTATTTATATTATAATGTAAAGAAAAAAACCGACTGCGTTTCCAGAGGTCTATACTTTGACATTTGTTTCTAAGCACGCCTGTAATGGGCTTGTGCACTTTTAATTCCAAAGATAGTCACCTGAAATAATGCTGTTAAATTACGCTCCCATGTGGTTCTAACCCATTGGTTGAGCACTTTCGACTATTTCTGTCGAAAGTGCTCAACTTTTGCAGTGTAAAACCTCAAAAATGTCAAAAAGGTAGGTATTCTGATCTAAATTTAACATACTCATTTTCCATATTTGAATGAAGGGTCATCACCTATACATATAAAAGCAATCATAAAGTTTCATTCTCATATCTTAAGCAAAATTAAAGCTTCAGGAAAATGTGTCTGTGAGTGACCCATAGAAACATATAGGATATTTATTTTTGTTAACAAAATATTCCATTAATTCAGCACTTTTTTTTACCAAATCTCTTCAACAAAACATAATATAGGCGTAAAAATATGCAGAGGTTATGAGAAAAATATGCGCTTTCATGTGGTATCTAAACCTCCAATTTGATTTTGTGAGTGAAAGTGATCGGAACACACACCTTTAAAAATTAAATGGATTGACCCTCTACACCCAGGCTATTCCACGTGTATCTGCACCACTAACCCGGGTCAACCCAAGATTGTAAATTCACTATATAAGTTTAAAACTTGCTTTGATTTTGATGTCCCTTGCTTAATATTTTTCATTTTACAATTGTCTTAATTGTCCCAAAACCAAAATTCAAACAAAATTTGTATTTATGTTGACCAAGATATCTGACATTTACATTGTAGTCTATGGGCAACGCCACATTTGTTGAAAATTGTGATCAATTCAAAAAAATCTATGGAATTATTCACCTTTCTTGTGTAAATAAAACGTACCAAAATGACCTATCAACAAAGGTTTCAAAGATTCATTGATGTCTTCTGATGTATTTAAGGGCCCTGTCAACCCTTTGTTTTCAGAAATAGTTTTTGCACTATAACTCAGCAACGGATAATTAAATTCAAATAAAAGTATACATTTCTAGAGGTGTTTTTGGCCCAAAATTTTACGGGAAAGCTAACTAAACTTAGCTTTGGTAAAAGTTTGAATTTGTTTACTCTTTAGAACCTAGAAAGCAAAATCTAGGAACACATTTTTTATTTTTTTTATTTTTTTCTTAGTTTTTGATATATTGTCAAAAATTGGTCCAAAAATGTCAAAAAATCCCACTCCTGACACCATTGTTGGCAAAATATTATGACATTTTTTGACCTATTTTTGGCAATATAAGATTAAAAAAAAGATAAAAAATCAAAAAATTGAGAAATGCATTCCTAGGTTCAAAATTTTACAAAAGAAAAATTTAGTTAGCTTTCCCGTAAGTAAAATTTTGGGCCCAGAAACATGACTTTTGGACCCTAGGTCCAAAATTACACATTTTGGTCCAAAAAAAGGGTTGACAGGGCCCTTAAAACCATTGAATATTGTAACTAGTCATGCCGGTAGACAGGCACATCAGGTTCCTGTCACATGTGCTTAAAGCCGGTAAACCCACTCTTTGGGTATATGGCACATGTACACGTGTGCTGGTATACCGTCTCGCTGTTTTCAAAAGGTTAATGAAAAAGGACATATATTGAGATTTCAAACGAAGTCTAGAGGTAAGAAATATCAATTCTTCCAAAATGTTTGATGAGCTTTCTCTACACAACAATTCTACATACAATATGACAAATATTGTGTGCAGCTTGTATTACAGATCATAAGTATCTGACAAACCTTGAAAGACGACAAGTATTTCTGACAAAACATGGTCCATCTGAAGATTCAGCAGTCCTAAGAGAGCTGAGATACAAGCTGGGGAATAAGGGGGTCCCTTCTTGGCTATGGTGCACATGGTTTGGACAGCTTGCTTAGCTAACTGGCTAGATATATCTGTACAGCAAACACTGTCAACAAATGACAACAAAATGTTACTTTATTATTTAGGGGGTTGCTGCGAAATGGGGTGGCAGATCTGTCATGTCATAAATGACCTGTCAACCTACTTATTTAAAAAAAGAAAATTTTTAATGACCCACAGATGTGATTATAGACCTACGAGGTGTGTACAATAAGTTTATGGCCAAAGGTAAAAGGGGATACGCTATATACAGGCCCGTAGGGGTCGACCCCCCCCCCCCCCCCGGCCTTTTCAGTCAAAGCCCCAAAAGGTCCTCAAACATTCCCTAAATGTCCATCAAAAACACCTAAAGCACCAAGACATGTCAACGTAGGTAGTTTCTTATTAAGATACTACACAAAATGCTATACTGAAAACCTTTTTGTTTTGCTTGTCACTTTGTCAAAACCACTAAAATTAGTTTAGGGTGGACCAAAACGAAATTTTTTCCTCTATAAAGTCCCCTTGAAAAAATCCTGGCTACGGGCCTGGCTATATACCGTTCTTATTAATATGTTATGCAGTTCAACTTAATTAACAAATATTTGCTAAGTTTCAAGTTAGTAGATGCTTTAGTTTTTATTTTACAGAAACATAAAAAGTTACCAGTTAGAGATTTCTAAAGTTTAGAATTAAGAACTAACCATTGCGATACCAAAAACTCCAACATCCACCTCCTCCCAGTCATTTTTGAAATATGCAGCCAAATTCTTTTCATGCTATTTTAAGATGCAATCTTGTTAACCCATTACTGATTATATTAATATAGTCAATATTAAATATAGATAATCCCCACTTGATAGTTTACAATCCGTAACAATGTTTTTGTGTTTACACTAAGCAAAAGCAAAAACTGCTAGCTTCTTTGCTTTTGATTATCCTCATAGAAGATATTATACAAATACTACATGGTTTGAGGTGAAAGAGTGCAATCTATTTTTCCCGAGGTACTGGCTATGGGCCTATTACCCCGAACCCGCAGGGTGAGGGGTAATAGGCCCATAGCCAGTACCGAGGGGAAAAATTGATTGCACTATTTCTCTGATTTGCCATGTAGTATTTGTTTTATTATACCTTTTAAATATTTATGAGCCAAAGGTACCAATTGACTGGAATGTGTAGCCTAGGCCCTAGCCTAGCCTAGCCCTAGGTTTGCCTTTGCCAATGCTCGACACGTTTCGAACGCTACGGTAGTGTTTGAAATAATTTCTTCAAATCATAAAACATCAAAATTTTACTTGAAAGGTACATTATAATGTGTTTCCTTATCACAAATCTCTATTTGGGCTACAACATCGTAAGAAAAGACCTAAAGCTTACACACATCACAGCTTGGCATCTCACTTCAAAGTAAGCTTAAATATTTTACTAAAGACCTAGTTGCTCACCATTTTGATATCTGCAGTCCTATAACTATAATGAAAGTATAATTTTCTTCATAATTTAAAACCATCATTTCTGCTTGTATCCTGGTTTTATATTCCAAAGCCAGTCAGTGAGATACTGCATGTGTAAACCTCCATGGGACCACTGATATTGTTTTTGTATATTGGAATTCCCATTTGAACTTCAGCACCAGTTATCATTAGTGTATGGGATGGACTTTGATCATGGGGATGATGGTGTAGGGTTTGGGGGGAGAAAATACCAACTGGTTGGGGGAAATTTATAGTGAGAGTGAAATCTATTTTTCCTCATGATGCTGCAATTGACCAATGAATTGGCACCATTGGCTCATGAATATTTAAAAGGTATAATAATAGCCTATCCCATACTTTGACAGGTCTGTGCGGAAAGATTAATACTTTTTTTGTAAATTACAATTTTGCAACTTTTGTAAATTAAATCCTTTATCTCTTAATGAAATAATTTAAGAAGAAATTGAACAGACCTACTGTCAAGAAAAAAATTACCATAGGTTTGTCCTTCCTTGGCTATGTTGGAAGGGTTTATAATAAACAAAATTGGGAAAAAAATATAACAGAAATATTATAGACCAGTTGACTTTTGTTATTTTTTTGCCTGGCAGTATGCCCACACAGGTTGCTTTATTCAAGGACCATGTTTTCAAAACTCCCGCTTTACCATGTCTTTCTCCTTGGGTCTTTCTATGCAATCAATCAATCGGGGCAGGAATTTTCAAAACATATACAATTTACTTCCTGACTGATGCACGCACATACTGCCAGCAAAACAGCAACAACTGACATCATGGGTCATCTGGTCTTTACAGTGATCGTTACCTGAGTTCTTCTATGATGTCCACTAAGGAGTCTTCTGTGCACAATTCACCAAGGATCTCCAACTTCTTGTACTTGACATAACTAGGATCCTTAGATCTAAAATAAGAAAAATATATTAGTTTGATATCTATCAAGTAGTTTTCGATCGTACAGAATAGAAAAAAATGCTGATAAAAATAATATTGATCACATTAAGCAAATCTTTATTCTTCTGTTAAATTATGTTCATATTTTTATAACAGGGGTGTGAGTAACCTCTTTTCAAAAAGAGGAACTTTGTACAAAAAGGAGGAAAAACAGTGAAAAACTCCAAAAATGGGCTAAAAATAAAAAAATAAATAAAAATTGTGCTTTAAATAAATAAATGTTCAAAAACGAGGAAATCAGCTTAAAAGAGGAAATTTCACACCCGTTATAAATGTATTTTCTATTGTACACAGTCATCTAAACCCAATAGGAATAATTACACATTAGTGCCTTAGTCTAAGAGCCGCTTGGTGTGAAGTCTCCGGTAGATGCAATGAAATACACATTTTTATAACCATGGCCAACATATCTCCACTTGACATCGCAACATTTCTTTTATATACTATCGTCAATCAATTTTGTCTAAATCAGTCTTCAAGGTAAAATAAAGAGATTTATCAAAAACAATTGATTGAAAATCATTATGTATATAAAAATAATGTATCTACTGGAACCCGATCTCTGTCAGAAACATTACACAGTACTGCCCAAGGCCAAAAATATGTTTGTTTAGCCTTTTCTGACCGACCATAATTTTGAAAATGTGGAAAAGTTTTTATTGTACAAAAGAATACCAACCCTAATCTTCAAATTTCCAGAAAAAACTTTTTCTATACAATTTTTTCAGGCAAAATAAACAAGTATTTTAAACATTTACTTTGATCTTCTATATCATTTTAAAACATTGATTTTTTGTTGAAAATCTTAAATCATCCAAATTCAACCCATATTTTGGCTCTGTTTTACATTTGTACAGCCTAATGGCTGAGAAAAATATTTAGAAAAAAAATTTTCTCGACTGACCGACCCTTCTTATAAAAGAGCATCTATGGCGAAACAAACAATTTTTTAATTTGGGCCTAATGGTGCAATCAGAGTCCAGCGATTTTATTATTGATACATTGCTCAATGTTTACCTACACAAATTCTTTACATTTTAAAGCATACTGCTAGTAGCACAAATAAAAAGACTGATTTTTGTTTAAATTGTGCTGCAATATCGCTGGACTCTGACGACACCATATTTGCAATGACTTTTATTCAAGTGATTCATATGTTTTATTTTACCATTAATGTTACTTCACTTGAGTGGTGCTTTTTGTAATTGCTATTTCCAGAGTTAGTCTGTGTAGCCCTAGCCTACCCATTTGATCATGATGATGTGTAGATCATAATGATGTCTATAAGATAAACCAAGTGACATACCTACAATAGAGTTTCTTGTAATATTTGGTGAATAATTTCGGCAACTTGGACCTGACCCACTGGATGTGACACAATGCGGTGTAGACTAGCTCAGGGTGATCACTTGACAGCAAGATTAATAATGGTCCTGAAATATACAATAAGTCAAAGGCTGTTTATAAGCTTGGTGAGTAGGTAACCAATCAGACATACAACAATACAACACAACCGTGCACCTGGCCGGGGGTGGGGGTGGGTGGAGGGTGGTGATGGTGGATGGAGGGGGTCAAAAGCAGGCCTCAGTGGTGAGAAAGGAATGGATGTGCTGTGACAAACACATCAACCAGACCTTACAGTACCAAATAGGTTTGAATGTTTTAGGCATAGCTAATAAGACTAATATGGGGCATTGAGTTTGGGCACCAAAATGTTATACGAAAATGGACAAAAATGATATATGATATAGCTTGTTTTGGGTATTTGAACAAATTGGAACAATGAAACTACTATCAAAATCTGCAGTTTACAAAAGTTAAAACCATTTTAAGGTTTAACAAAGATCTGGATCATAAAAGCTAAAAATTTGGGTCTATTATGTATGTACGTACCTTTGAGTCTTTTACACACATCATTATGTACACTCGGTATATCTTGAGTTATATGCAGCATGAGTGTCACTGCAGCCATGCTTACTCCACAGCTGGTGTGCTTCACATATACATCAACCAAATTCTGTTGATACAAAGTACATCACAAAGTTGGATTTATTTTTAAAGTAAAATTGTCTCTCAATTCTCTTTGTACCATGTATGAGTGAACAATACCCACAATAAAAAAAATACAATGATTTATTGATGCTAATGACAAAAAATAATTGGCTTTTATTTTCAAAGTGCAAAATGGAACTACTTTCTCTATTTTAAACCAAACAAAATGATAGATTATGCCCGGGAGTACAATACCTCATGCATTTACCAAAACAGTAATTGTTCTCTAATCTCTGAGACATGCACAAGGCTTAGCAATATGCTAATTGTGGATTGCTCTGTCTTTCCTTTTTTCTGACATGTGATTGACTTGATTGGCTGTCTTCAATTCAGATTTGCATATGAATGTGTATGACAAAGATTTGTGTATGAGTACGCATGACAGAGAAAAGCTTTCAAACCAGATTAATGTTGCAATGACTTGCCAAAAAAAGGGGAAAAAGAATTGTCATTGCAACAAAACCAAAACAGCATTGATTAATTGTTTTTTCTTGAAATTTTTCACATTTTGTGAAAACAACAAGAGACATTCTTTAACAAACTTTAAAGGAGCTTGGTCCGATTTTTCAAAAAATTATTTTCAGTGTCATATGAAAGATGACCACTAAAGAGGTTTAAGTTTCAAGTTTCAACTGTATTGGTTTAAACATTTTGATTTTATGGGCAATTTTGTATTTTAGAGTCACATATGCTTTACTGTGTTAAATTAATTATGGTTACCATAATTAGACTGTTAGACACATTTTCATATAACTCCATAACGGAAAATAACTCAGGCATGAAATTTTACATGGGTAATGAGAAAAATATGAACAATATTTTGGTACCAAAATCTCAAAAGGTTTGAAAAATAGTTGAAGCAATCGGACCAAGCTCAAGTGTTATAAACTACAGTAAGACAAAATGGAACTTTCATTCAAACCCTTACCATGATGTCATATACTTCATCTTCTGCACTGGGTGTATACTTCAGAAGTATTTGTAAAACAAAGCATTGACCCCACTCAGTTAGATTGGCTAGCCTACAGATACAACAAAAGAACATTCAAAACTCCTGTAAACAGGCCCATAGCTAGGGATGTTCAGTTTGATTCAGATGTGGTGCCCCCTCAAGTTTCTATAAGTCTGCCTCATACTTTGCAAAATCAGCATAGATGTTGAGGGCTCAAAATGTTGTAAAAATGGCTTACATTGTCTCCTCACTTTGAATTTTTTAATTTCTCAGATGACAACTTTTTTATTACATAATGTGTATTTTAATTCCTTTCATTCTGACACACAACACATCATGCTGTGTGTCGTGTGTTAACATATTATTGAATTTTGAACCAGATAGAGAGTTACAACGATCACATGTGGATACGTGCATGTGAACTAAACATCAAAAACAGAAAGTCAAGAATTAATAAAGTAGTACTTGAACTTGAAATAAATTCATTACTCTGATGTTTACTCAATGAGACATATTTGTTTGCATTAAAATATTGAAAACAAGGAGCTAACACTAACCTGCAGAAACTGAACATAGGGAGCTAGGATGGCATGTTTATGTATGTAAGCTTATACAAGGAGGTATCAAAAAGTTTTAAAGATCACCCAGAAGGAAAGGAGCTATATTAATGAAATTTTGTCAGACAGGTTACTCATCTTTATGTACATTATGGTGCAAAAATGATACAATGACATTTATACTTTCTATACAGGTGTCGGTAGATGTCAACAACCTGCCTCCGCTAACCAGATAAACTGCTGGAGAAATCTAAGATACCTTGCATAATTAACTTCCTGCATTTTAAGGGGTTTAGCCCAGTAATTCTATGATGACACGCTTAAAGTTTGAATGTGTAATACCATAGCATATGTTAGGATCTCCTCTTTCTATTGATACCAAAATTATGGAAATCGGTCCACAAATAATGTCATTATGACGTAATAAATCATGCCCTTCCTCAAAATGTTGATTTTTAGTGAAATACAACGTTGCTTTTTTGGCTAAAAGAGGAGCTCTACAATGTTGGTCTGTAGACAGTCAGTTTTAAGTGGAAAAAATGTGATACTTTGTACAGTGGCTATGTAAAGATGACTTAAGGGTTGCATGATAAAATCATGTTCCTGGCTGTATTTCTTCTTGGTGATCTTTAAAACCTTTTGATACCCCTCGTATTGTTTGTGCTCCAGAAGTGTTGTGCTCCTAGAGGTAGCAGCTGCAGTTGACTGTGTGACTTGAGCCACAGTGGTCAATTCATATTTTTGGAGTATGCTGAGGCTGTGTTGAATTGCAAATTCAGGGAGGCTCCTAATACTGACTGGGATGGTTTGAATATATATCTTCTTCTAGTGTAGAGGGAGATGATCTTAGCTAAGATATTTAAAGAGAAGCAGTACTTTGCCATTGAAGAAGTTACCCTCTCTAAAAGAAAGCTCATGTAAATAAGGTTCTTTATCTAAGAAGAAGGAGCATGAAAATTGGCATACTTTGATTAGAGCAAGTCACAATAGATGCTACTTGAAGAGCACACAAGGTTTGCACATGAAACTAAATGCACACACTGTATATGAATCAAGTGAAGGTTTACGAGATCTGCTTGGATATCGAGGTGAACTCTGAACATATCCGGTGGTACAAGATGGTTGCAAGGCATTCCCCTGACTGAATACATTTGATTTTTTAGGCAAATCAACATTTCCTGACTTTTCACCTGATTTGAGCCATTTTTATCGAATGTCCTGACAGGAAATATAAAATAATCATCACGGATTTCCCTGAGGGACTAGGAACCCTGAACATAAATAGAACACATGAATTTGAAGTACAATACTTGAATATGAAAGCCAAAATTCATATGAGGTGCAGTTGAAATTGACCATTACCAAAAGACTACAATTCTGCATTATACAAATTTACCAACCTTTGGAGTGGTTTGGGATGTGCTAAATCTCTCAACAATGTCTTTGCTCAAAATTGGAAGAGTGGGGCAAAGTAACAAATTTGAATATTTTTTGTTACATCATAGTTTATCTAAATTATGTCACCACAATTGAGAAGCTTACAATAATACATCAGCTAAAGATTGATACACATCTGCAAGAAGTTCATCCTGATATGATATTATTTAAAAATTGATAAAGAACTTTTCAAAACTTGGTTTCCATACCGATTAAGAAGGAAGTGAGCTATCCTTTGGTTTATTGCAACACCTCCCTTATCAGCCAACAATTCCTCCAAAGCTCCTAAGCAATTTGTGACTACAATCACATCAGTGTCTGTCAGCATATCGTACAGAGCATCTGTTATATTATGACCTGTAAAAAGAAAATAATTGAAAAGGTAAGAAATACAACAGTAAAAATTCTGCATAGCATTCGATCCATAATCCTTTCTTCGTAAAGGGTAAACACACAAACCACTGATAGCAGGGTTAATTAGGACTACTAAGAACAAGTTAGTAAACTGAAATACTGAAACTAGTCTAGCCTTATGAGTAGAAGGATTTTTTGCCATCTTTAATCTTTAAATTGATTTCTTAGCAACAACTGATGATCAATCAATGAGTTTTATTGCTAAGGGTGAGCCGTATATAAGGAGCCCGGTCCGATTGCCTTAACATTTTTTCAAACTTTTTGAGATTTTGGTACCAAAATGTTGCTCATATTTTCTCATTACCTGTGTGAAATTCCACGGCTGAGTTATGTTTCGTTTTGGAGATATGTATGAAAATGTGTTGAATTATGGTAACCATAATTAATTTTACACAGTAACATGTAGGCAACTCTGAAATACAAAATTGTTCATAAAATCAAAATGGTTTGACTAATTCAGCTGAAATTTGAAAGTTAGACCTCTTGAGTTGTTATCTTTCATATGACATTGAAAGTTAAATTTTGAGAAATCAGACCAAACTCCTTTAAAACTCTCATCCAATTCCTTAAAGAAAACAAAATTATTCAAACATTTCATCCTACTACACTCCCTTTGGGTATTTTATGTTGAACACATATCAAGGTATAAACAGCAGAACACAAACAAGTGTAATGCTGAGTACTTGTCACTAAAATAAAAACCCACCTGTTTTGAAGCAGCATGCTCTATTCTAAGGAAGTAAAGAAGCATCCAAATCTAAGCAACTATGACAGCATGGGGAAAAGGATTTACTCTACTGCATGGGGAAATGGCATAGGTTACCTACAGGCTTATTCTCCGATAAAGTGTGCAACTTTTGCCGTGTTGGTGTCGCTCATGTTTGTGTTGCTTGTTTAACGTTGTTAAACCTATTAGAAATGATTTGAGTGGTTTAGGTGATACATTAGAGTCACATTAGTAACATATGTGAAGCTAAACAATTTATCATTCCAGGAAAGTAGATAACAATTAATCTGAAAATGCAAAATCGTTACTTTTACCCATGTCGCCAGCCATACTTTTTATGTTTTATGTGCCCCCGTTCCTAAAATATTCGGGCATATCAAACGCAATGCACGCTGTTTAACAGCCCGCAATAGGTATTGATAATGACATATAAAGTTTAATTATATTAAGTATTTGATATGGCATAAGAGCTTTTTAAAGCATGTCGCCAATATTGCAAACAGATACGAAGCAGATTCTAAAATCGATAACAAAGTGTGAAAATGAATTTGTTGATGGATGATTCCGCATTAGGTTTATCAAGTAAACTTCAGTGTTGAATAACATATATGTCATATAGAATTATATATTTACAGTAACGATTTACAAGGATATTAATATCAAAAAACCCCTATGTGACTGTCACGTCGCGACAGATACGAAACGCACGTTTTGCTGCCTTCTCGCAAAACGCGGTACACTATGAGCGAAATACTACACCACAGTGTAGTATGTGTAGAGCTCCTAATTTAGTGTAAAGATCAAGTTTGTAAGAAAACTAATTTTCTCAATAATGAATATTAAAAAAAAAGATTCCAACAGATACGAAACGACAGATACAAAATTTAGGAATAGGGAATACAATGGTTAAAAAATCAAGTACTTTTAAAACATCTCCCATGCACTTTTTCTTCTTCAGAAACCATAAGAGTTTATGATGTTGTATGTTTTTCATGAGTTATTAGTAGTTGAAATTTCAACTTTTCTCTAACCAAAGTTGCACGGTTTATTGGAGAATGAGCCTACGGCTTCTTGACATAGATATGTAACAATTTCTCTCTTTACCCCTTTTATATACATGTGTTCAACAAATATTAAGACACTCAGCAATTTGTTAGTGAAAAAAGGTATCCTTTTTGACTTCATATATACGTTCTTTCTTACTTGCAATAAATTGTGAGCTCATCTGATGGATTTTGATACACCCAAGGACAGCAACCCTCCTGACATAAGCACTGGAATCTTTGAGTCCATCTAA
Organism: Ophiothrix spiculata; assembly: GCA_000969725.1. Classification (NCBI taxonomy): domain Eukaryota; kingdom Metazoa; phylum Echinodermata; class Ophiuroidea; order Amphilepidida; family Ophiotrichidae; genus Ophiothrix; species Ophiothrix spiculata. The sequence goes on from JXSR01S005031.1 coordinate 61,525, forward strand.
CAGTGGCCTCTCCATATATTCAGAGAGGTCTGGGAGTCTAAAAAGAAAAAGCAGATAACACAAAAAGTTAAATTGACACACCCAAGGACAGCAGCCCTTCTGACATAAGCACTGGAATCTTTGAGTCCATCCAGCAGTGGCCTCTCCATATATTCAGAGAGGTCTGGGAGTCTAAAAG
>JXSR01S005032.1:0-20534 GCA_000969725.1 Ophiothrix spiculata
GTGTGCCACTCTCTTTAATGGCCATCTTAATATTATGTTTGACTTATGGTAATAATAAATTACATATTCAGGGGCATGTAACAATATATACTCAAAATATCTGAAAAGCTACATTTTAGTCTGCATAAACTCAATACCATTTCAGTGAATCCATGGAGCACTATTATATTGGAACCGGGATTGGAACATCAAGAAACTTTGAATGTCTCATGAAAACAATGTGCCAAAATAAATCCAAATAAATATCACTCATCTTAAATGTAAAGCTTCTGAATTCTATCTCTTATCTTTAAATACAAAAATGTCATTGATACTTTATTGCCAAAGACTGGAAACCATACAAAACTTGGGGAGCCGATGGTGCGTATGTAGGCTGCATGGAATAACAAATATATATATATGAAGCATAGCGCACTATAAATCCCCAGTATTTATTTATTTTTTTATGGGCAAAGGCATAGTTTTGAGATGTAGTAAAGTGTGTATTGATGCACCATAAAGCTTTCTGCTGTTTTTTTTTCATAATTTGACCCTTTATGAGTGACTTTGATGCATGGGTCGTTTGGGTAAACATCTAGAAATATCTACAAACTTTAATGAAGTGTAAGACAAGGATATAATGAATTAAATCAGCTTTGTAGTTTATGTAGGCCCTATACATCCGTTGAACTTGCTATCAAAATGACTCTTTGATTAATAATTTATTTTTTTCTTTTGAAAGCAAATAATTATCCATCAAGTGCCCCCCTTCATTGTTCTATGTCTCTTTTGGTTTGGAAGGCTATGGAATATTGTAAAATCAACAAAACAGACAACAAAAAATTAAGAAATAATATTTATGCCATATACTAAACAGTGCAATGTGTTATATTACATGTACAGTGGTAACACAAATGATGCCATCAATGATTATTGATTAGGCAACTAATGCTGATAGTGTTTTCACCAGGGTGGATTGATAAATGGGTAATTAATTGATTTTATGGGTAATTAGAAATAATTATGCATTTTAAACTTCTCACTGGTCATGCAATTTTAATTTTCTAATGTTTCACAAAAAATCCAGAAATCATTTCCTTTGCCCTTTAAACATGGTAGATCCCAAGGTCATCAAATTCAAATATGATGTTGATCTTTGAACCCTCTACCTATTGAAGAGGGTCAAGGTCACGATCTTGGTCAAATTTCAAATTTCGTATATTTTGGGTCTACGACCTTAAAAAGTTTCAACTCAAAAGAATTAAGTGTCAAGGTCACCAAACTTTTTGGGTGAAATCTTAAAGGGTTAGGATTAGGGTTTAGAGTTTAGGGTTAGGTGTTAGTGTTAGGGTTAGGGTTGGGGGATTTGGGTTAGGGTTAGGGTTTAGGGTTTTGTGTTAATGAATTCCTTGAATAATATGAAACCTTTATTGATAAGGTATTTAAATTGCCTTATAAATATATTTTTGTGTGGGATTTTAACTTTCATTTGGATCAACCCGACAAAAGTGTTTTATTATACAAAACAGTTTTGTTAACAGAAAAGGCAAAGAATATCAAAAACTTATAATCAATCAGTTTTCTGAAAAAGTGGCCAATATGGGTTTTTCAAAATTTGTGTTAAATAAAGCATATCACTAGTTTGCTAATTCGAAAAGATATTAAACAAACGCCATTTCATTTAAAAGTTTGGCGATTTTCCTTTACGGCTCATTCTCCGATGAATTGTGCAACTTTGCCGTTTTGGTGTCGCTCATGTTCGTGTTACTTGTTTAACGTTGTTAAGTCTACTACAAACTAGACAGGAACCCTGCCGATTATCCTTTTTGATAAGACCTCTGCATGCATAAATCATAATTTGACCTTTCTTATGACCTTTGCCCCCGAGGAAAGGTTAGCCAACGGGGTCACAATTGACACTTTTGGTCGCTGCTCCAAGACGAACAATTTGACACCTCAACCTTTGAAATTTGACATAGTTGAAAATTTGACCTTTCTTATGACCTTTGACCACCGGGAAAGGTCGGACGATGGGGTCACCATTGACACTTTTGGTCGCTGGTCCAAGACTTACAATTTGACACCTTAATCTTTTAAATCGGACAAAGTTAAAGGTTTGGCTTTTCTTTTGACCTTTGACCCCCAAGGAAAGGTCGATCAATGGGGTCACCTTGGACACTTTTGATCGCTGATCCAAGACAATTTGACACCTCAACCTTTGAAATTTGACATAGTTGAAAATTTGACCTATTTATGACCTTTGACCCCAAGGGAAAGGTCGGACGATGGGGTCACTATTGACACTTTTGATCGCTGTTCCAAGACGAACAATTTGACACCTTAATCTTTTAAATCGAACAACAATGAAAATTTGACCTTTCTTCTGACCTTTGACCCCCGAGGAAAGGTCAGGCGGCGGGGTCATCATGGCCACTCTAGATCGCTGTTCCAAGACGAACAATTTGATACCTTAACCTTTGGAATCAGACAAAGTTGATAATTTGACCTTTCCATTGACCTTTCTTTTGACATTTGAGTAAGGGACCCCAAGTAAGGGTCGGACGACAGAGTCAGCATTAACACTTTTGATCGTTGGTGAGAGACGAACGATTTGACACCTCAAACGTCGAAATCGGACAGAGTTGAAAGTTTGCCCTTTTTTATTTGACCCCTGTGGCCCATATGACCCCAAATATTTTTTATCCAATAACTTTTATGGACAATGCCGTTTCATGTCCCTAAATTTCATGACCATATCTCGTAACGTATTGGAGTTGAAACTTTGTTTCGTGAAAATCAAGTTTTTGACCCCGTGACCCCTACGTGACCTTTGAGGGGTCAGGGGTCAGGTGACATAAATGGAAGGTGCCCTGGTCCCTTCACTCAAGTTTGATATAAAATTGGATGGATTGAGCATGGATGGATATTTTCGCACGATACAAAAAGATATTGGTCGAGCTATGAGTTTTACGAAATATCGTGCGAGACGCGCAGCGTCGAGCTCGATATTTCTAAAACTCATAGCGAGACAAATATCTTTGAGTATCATGCGAAAAAATCCATCCAATTTTATCATTATTATGTTCAAAATCTGATATTTTGTTTTCTGTCCGATATCCCTGTCCGATTTTTTTGGAAATCGGTCAGCTCAGAACATAATAATGGTCAAAATCGGTCACTGTATGTCAGAGATATAAGACATCAAAGTGTTGCCAGAAGAAAGAAAGAAAGAAGAAGAAGAAGAAAGAAACACGTCAAAACAATATCCTGCCGAAGCCTTCGGCAGGGTAATGAGTTAGTGGTTAAGTTAATACAATAGAGTCACATAAGGAACATGTGTGAAGCTAAACATATTAGAATGCCAGGAAAGTAGATAACGATAATAAAATCTGAAAATGCAAAATCTTTAATTTCCTCATGTCGCCAGCCATACCTTTTCTGTTCCATGTGCCCCCGTACCTAAAATATTCGAGCATATCAAACATATCAAACAGCTCCTAATTTAGTGTAAAACTCAAATTTGTAAGAAAACAAATCAAGTGTTTTTAAATATTTTGTTTGACATAAGAATTTATGATTTTCTATGTTTTTCATGAGTTTTTAGAAGTCAAAACCTCAACATTTCTCTCATCAAAGTTGGACGCTTTATCGGAGAATAAGCCTTACAGTCATGTACCGGTACCATTATATTACCCTAGTCTTCAGAGGAGGGTGGCTGTGGCAACTGGTACGGGTTGCCGGCTCTTGTCGTACGGTATCGTAGCCGATCCCCCGATTGCGTCATGTCCTATAATGCCGCTGGAAAGCTGTTGGGATTCGTGGAAAAATATGATCACTAAAATTATTTTCTTAATCAGTAAAAATATGATAACATCTATTAAAAGTGGGGTAGAATAACATAATTATGTTGATTACTACAAGAACACTTTTGTAATTTTTTGAGGAAAGGTAAAAATATGATCTTTGTAAATATTTTTTCAATACGTGAGTCACGTGGCCCAATAGAAATACACGTAAATCGTATCCTAAATTTGCGTTATAGAAATCACTCGTCCCTAAATCTAGTGGATGCTATTTATCGTGTCCTATGCCGCCTGCTAGTCTTTTGGTTCTGCCACAGAGGGCGATTTTAAACTTGCACAATTTTTATTGAGACACAATGAATATCAACAGTTATTACATGTGATTTACGGCATTTCGTAACTTTTAATCACGAAGTAAGTTATCATTGTATATATACAAACCGATTGATTTAAATATGTTACGAACTACATCAAAAAGTGCAGGTTGTTGGTACAGTTAAATAATATTAAGCTTGCAAATTATTTAGAATATGATAAGAACATTATTCTCGCTCTTCATCATAACTTTAAGCCAAACTTAAATTTTTACAAGCAATGCACCATTTTAAAGCTTATATAATTCCCCTACAAATGACATGAAAGGAAGTTTGAATTTTGCTGAAGGTAGACAACTTTTGATGTAATATCAATGATCAGTTTCCAAATTTTCCATTAATCAGCTATTTACAAATATGTTGAGTAAACAAAAATACAATAAGATAATTTGAAGTAAAGAATTTTCTCGATAACTTGGACACCATCAAGTATGCAAAATTTCAGATCAAATTGAAAAGTTTTAAAATGAAGGGCACCATTACCTGACCCATGTACGAACTGAACTATGGTTACGATTGATGAATTCAATTAATTTCATATTATTGCTTAACAGAACCGGCAATTTATTTATTAAATTAACTTACAGTAAATCTTTGTTACATTATATTACATTATTTTTGATCAGTTTGTGGTTTCATTTTTAACGAAACACCTTTTAAAATGAATATTTTATAGTACTATTATCATACCAGGTGTCCCAAAAAATGGTTACATGTAGAAAAATGACCGTGTGCTAAGACTATAGTAGTTAGAGAAACGAAACTTTACACAAATTATTTAACAACCTTCTTTTAGATACCCGTAAAATTTTCATATCACAGCGTTATAAGTGTTTGAGTTATCAACAAAGGTAGATACCTATGTCAGAAACGCATTTGTTCAAAATTCAACAAAATAATAAGACTACACGTTTTGTGGTATTTTAATGTGTATTTTTTTCTAATGATCGTGATCAGACTTTATATTACACCAAATTTGATACAATTTTAATTGAATAATAATTGAACTCTCTTTTAGAATATCTATTATGCAAATTACGAATACCTGCATTCCATGCATTCCAGAATGCGTTGTTATATTGAACCTGTCAATCAAGTTTTGGCGCGAAAGTTGATGAATACGCATAAAACACAATCAAATTTTTATGGGTAACATTACTGTTTAAACTGCAAACTTGTGTAAATTTTGAAGAAAAAAAATCTTAAACTTACCAGGACATGTTTAAATTTAAATTTTCTTTATAGTAGCAAAAATCTGATTGACAGATAACAAATAACAGAAATAGCAAAATTTTGAATCGGTTGCCATTTTTGCCCAAAATCAGATTTCGATATAATTTTAGACCTGTAGTAATTTATGACGTCAGAATAACGTAAAAAATAGTCAAATTTTCATGATTTTGGTATCAATGGGAAGAAGAAACTATACCCTATACTATGGTATGAAACAACCTAAATTTGGACATGTCAATTTCAAGTTTACATTGGGTTGAACGAGGGTTAAAATTACATCAAACGAACATGCTTCCGATTTTGTTGAATTTTGAACAAATGCGTTTCTGACAAAGGTATCTAATTTTGTTGATAACTGAAAACCAATAACGCTGTGATATCACAATTTTACGAGTATCTAGTAGAGGGTTGTAATACAATGTGTGCAAAGTTTCGTTTCTCTAACTGCTATAGTTTAAGCACACGGTCATTTTTCTACATGTAACCATTTTTTGGGACACCTGGTATTACTTTAGAAATAATAATCTTGCTCAAATCCGTCATTTCCGTAACTGTATGAATCTCTATGAATTATCTATGAAACATGATTTGCAAATCAATTATGATCGATTTGCGACATAGGTAAAGAAAAGAACAAAAAAGAACTAAAGGCTCCCAAAAAATTATTGCCTCGAAAAAATAGCTCGTGCGCCAATACGGTATTCGCAAACGCAATTTGAAGATATTGTGAACAAGCGCTGGACTTTCAGCTTTCTTTTGACACCCTATTTCTGACAATTGACTGAGAAACACCAAAGTTTTGAACATTTAAAACCCTCAAGGTCAATTTTTAAAAGTTGCTAATTTCATTTTTTGCACTTTACAAATCAGTAGCGCAAACCTAAGGATCAAGATGAGGTGAGTATGGTCACTGAAGCTGGCGTTTTTTGTTTTTTTCAAAACCATATGTCATTGGATTCTAACAATCATCCATCAAGATATTGTTTATGTTTTCATCTTATTAGTGATGAGAAACGATATGAAACTTCAGATTCAACTGGTAGGCATTGATAGCCTTAAAAACATCGCGCACCGTTATTCGTCCTCTGTGTGGTCTGGTACCTGCGCCATGTCTTTAATGCCAGTAATGACTACCAATTGAATGTCATTTCTCTCGTTTTATGTCGCTTTCTTTATTTTGAACAATGAATTAATAAAAAAGTAATGAAAAAATCCATATCTTCATCATTTTTGATTGATAATGCTTAGATAACAATGACCGCGTGTTCCAGTGACTAAACTCACCTCATTATCATCCTTACTCTTGCGTTACTGGTTTGTACAGTGCGAAAAATGAAATTAGCAACTTTTAAAAATCGACCTCAAGGGTTTTAAAAGTTCATAACTTCCGTGTTTCTCAGTCAATTGTCAGAAATAGGGTGTCAACTGAAAGCTGAAATTTCAGCGCTTGTACACAAAATCATTAAATTACGTTTGCGAGTACCGTTTTGGCGAACGAGCAATTTTTTCGAGGTGAGGCGATACTTTTTTGGGAGTCTTTATAATTGTGGCCTTTCTCATATGAGTTGACAGATTATAACTTACTATCACACTTCAAGCTCAAGATCAATACATGTATTATGATATTGAGTAAGTTGTACATTCTGATCCTTCAAATGAACAGTTTTATTGACAGAAAAGGATATCAAAAACTAATGTTCAATTAGTTTTTTGAAAAAGGCCAAAATATGTTTTTCAAAATTTGTGTTTAATGAAGCATATCTCTAGTTTGCAAATTCGAAAAGAAATGAAATAAACGCCATTTAAAAGCTTGACGATTTTCCTTTACAGTGACGTACCATTATATTACCCTAGTCTTTTGGACGCTTTTAAACTTGCATAATTTTATATTGAGACACACTGTATATCAACGGTTTATTACATGTAAATTACGGCATTTCGTAACCTTTAATTATGAAGTAAATTATCGCTGTATATACAAACCGATTGATTTCAATATTTTACGAATTACATCAAACAGTATAGGTTCTTGGTCGTGCAAACTTTGAGATACAGTTTAATTAACTTGCAACTTATTAAGAGTATAATAAAAAACATTATTCTCGCTCTTCATCGTAACTTTAAGCCGAACTTGAATTTTCACAAGCAATGTATCATTTTAAAGCTTATATAATTCCCCTTCAAATGACATGAAAGTAAGTTTGAATTTTGCTGAAGGTAGACAACTTTTGATGTAATATCAATGATCAGTTTCAAATTTTGATCCATTGATCAGCTATTTACAAATATGTTGAGTAAACATAAATACAATAAGATAATTTGAAGTAATATTTAAAATATTTTCTCGATAACTTGCACACCATCAAGTATGCAAAATTTCAGATCAAATTGAAAAGTTTTAAAATGAAGGGTTTATTACTAGACCCATGTACGAACTGAACTATGGTTACGATTGATGAATTCAATTAATTTCATATTATTGCTTAACAGAACCGGTAATTTATTTATTAAATTAACTTACAGTAAATCTATGCTATGTTACATTATTTTGATCAGTTTGTGATTTCATTGTCAACGAAACACCTTAAAGGAATCTTTTATACAACTTTTGTCATATTACTTTAGAGATAATGATCTTGCTCAAATCCGTCATTTCCGTAACTGTATGAATCTCTGACGTTGCCTTTTTTGTGAACATGATTTGCAAATCGATTATGATCGATTTGCGTCATAGGTACCGAATTTGGATCGAAGTATGCCGAGCGTCTTCCATTAGACACAATGCTTGATTCCGATCGTCTCCCACTTGATACGACGCTAGATCCCGAGCGTCTCCCATTAGATAAGACGCTTGATTCCGAGAGTCTTTCATTAGATACGACGCTTGATCCAGAGCGTCTCCCAGGTGAAACAACGCTAGATTCAGATCGTCTCCCATTAGATACGACGCTTGATGATCTGCCACTGCTACTGCTATTCACTCGTGCTCTCGGAATTTTATATCCAACAAATTTCTTACTATATCGATGCCATTCTTCATCATTCACAGAAGGATGATCTTCTTGAGATTTAACATTCTCGTTTTCTCGTCTGCCATCATGTGCCTTACTTATATGAAATACAGATTGCCTTGAAATATCATCTTTTTGCATTTTGCCTTCTTTATCTCCAAATAAAGATTCTTTCTTGCTTACGTGGAACTTTTGCTGCGCATTATCTGATCGGCTCGACTGGTTCTCACTTTTGGCCGTAGTATCCATCAATTTGCTCGTTGTAAATGGTTTCCGTATTATGTATATCAAAAGTAGCGTGAAGCCAAAGGTAACGCATAGAAAACAGAACAAAGGCTGTGCAAAATAACTGGTAGTCGGTAGCAATGCAAGATAGCCGAGTACAAAATTTGAGATTAGCAGGAGCAGTACAATGACACCATTGACCAATCGCATCTTGCTTTTTTCATATCCCGCGAAGATGTTTGCGCGGGATTTCTTCGACAAGGATATGATGGTTGCATAAATAAACATGATCACATTGATGCTGATTGCTATAGCCAATGGGGTAATGACAGACGCTATCATTGGTATCCAAGTCAAAAAGCATCTGAAACGAAAATATGATATATTGTCACGAATGTATAGGTTCATTCAGTGTATAGACCTGACGGGGAAGTCCTCTTTTGGTCTATGCGCTGCGAGCTCGCTTTGGATTCGAGTCCCGGCTAGGTCGTAACATTTATTAAGCGCTGGTATTCTTCGTGATTATTACAGTAGAGTAAGTGGGGTGGGTTACGGTCGGCCCGTTACAATTTGGTGTCAGCGGTGGTCCCTAGGGTTTCTTAACGCTTAGGCAGACCCCCATTGGATTGAGTGCCGAGATGCGAAGTTGTTGATGTTGTGATTAAGACACGTAAGAGGACGTGTCTAGTATGAGGGAGGGAGTAATGTCACGAATGTATAGGTTCGTTCAGTGTATAGACCTGACGGGGAAGTCCTCTTTTGGCCTATGCGCTGCGAGCTCGCTTTGGGTGCGGGAGGTCCCGGGTTCGAGTCCCGGCTAGGTCGTAAAATTTATTAGGCGCTGGTATGCTTCGTGATTATAACAGTAATTCGGCCCGTTACAATATTATCATATTAAGTTGATGAACACAGAACAAGACTAAGGGAACACAAACTTATTTTTGTGACTAAAAATGATAAATTTTTTGACAATGTGTTTTCAATATTTTCCAATATTATCTTTATTTAACTGCGGCACCATGAACATGATTAATGTACTTCCAATCGTGCATGCACTGTTTATCTAAGGTCACCATGTCCAATCCATTACCTATACCTGTAAACCAAAACCGTAGTGTAGGAGCAAAATGGGGATGGACAGGGTGTTCCGTCAAAGTTCGAAGATAAGGGGGTGGTTTCCACCTCGGAATATTTTAAGTCGCCATTTAGAAAAATATCTGCATGGTATGGGCCTAAAACTAACACCACGTCCCTTCTTTAAAAGCAAAAAACAAACAAACAAAAACAAACAAACAAAGAAACAAAACAAATCCGGGTAAAATTCCGAACTTTTACAGCAATTTTTCGGCCATTTTTGGTGAATATCGTGATTTTCCGACTCAGAAGTAAGTATGACGTCATAATTACGTAAAGCCTTGCCGATTTTCAAGCACTGTTAAAATCAATTGGTCATATGACTAAAAAATTAGTCATTTCAATGGTATAAGAAGCCTAATCTGCGGTTAGTCATTCCAAGGGTAAGATTTAATTAGTCCAGCCTCTGATAAAATGACTAAATAAACATGACTATTTGATTATGGTATAAGAAGCTTAATTTATCTGAAGATTAGTCTTTTACAAAATACAATTAGTCCTGCTCGAAAATTGATAAGTCCTTCTGAAAAAATAATTAGTCAAATAAATGATCAAGTACTTGTTTTAGTTAGTCTGTCACTTTTTAAACATTGTGTAAGGTAAGTCTATGATTTATGTATCTATGAACTCATGCAGTAATGATTTTTGATTAATACCATACTTGAATTCTGGGGTGAATTTACACCAGATTTTATTAATAACATTTTCTTCTCAAATACACTTTGCCATTCATTTTACAGTACATTTCTCTTCCTCAAGGTATAGTGTCTTCCAGGATACAAATACAATAATAGATGTCTGTGCAACAGTGCAAACTTGGACTAGCATGACTAGCGTAAGCCATGAAGCTTATAAGCTTACATATACAGTGATGTAGGGGCACATGAGTTGGATTCGACTAGTCTAAATTCATCCCAGAATTCATGTATGGTATTAGTTCGAATCAAAAATCATTACTGCATGAGTTCATACAGTAGATACATAAATCATAGACTTAAATAACACAATGTTTAGAAAATGACAGCCACTCCCGGGCAGCTACTAACAGTTGTGTTCTCACGCAGACGACTCGTTCGCGCGGTTAATCAAATGGGGAAACCTCGTCAACCCAAATTAGTCAAAGCCTGTCGGCTCAAATTGTTCCAGTTCATGGTCCTGTTCAAGACATCCGAGTTCATGATTAGTCTTTCATCAATATATTAGTCATTCAATTCGTCATTTCCGTGTCAGTTGGTCATTTTTAACGAATTAGCTTCATTAGTAAATATGCATGGTTTCAATTAGTCTTCCACCGTAAATAGTCTTTGCAAAATTGTGATTAGTCTTTGCAGAATTGTAATTAGTATTTCATTTTATATGATTTGTCTATCTTTCTGAAATTAGTCTTCCTGACTAAAATATTGGTCATTAATCTACAAACAAATTTTGTTTTGATAATATGACTATTTTTTACGAAGAATGACCAACTAAATTGGTGGGGGTTTGGTATCAATAGACAGAGAAGACCCTACCATATGCTATGGTAACAAACAACTTTTGGCGGTTAAATTTCAATTCTATACCCCCCCCCCACACACACACACCCACCCACCCCCACACCCACGATAACAAAAATGCCATTGGAAGGTGAATTTTCGAATTTTTGACGACAAATTGATTTTTGACCACCGTTTTGAAACGATTTTCGAATGTTTTTCTTGTTCAGGTTCTATTGAAGGATTTTATCTATGACAAGAGTTTTGACAAATGAGCCCCTCACAAAATTATTTTTCGGATATCAGGTCCCCCGGCACCACAAATGAACGTGTGCACAATCTTTAAGATCATGACAGCGGATGGGAACTACCGCGCCCTTGTTAAATGATAATTAATCATTAATATTTATTCATCTTTCAACCATGGTCTCAAACTGAATTAGTGTACTAGGCAAGATTATATACCAATTATATACTTATTTCATATACATACAACATTTGTAACATTCAGTTTTCTTACATATCTTGCACAATATAGTCCTTTTTGGTGAGTACGCTAGTTGCTACCACGATCACTGCTGGAATTCCTGTGCGATAAAGATAACATTATAAAAAATATTGTTGAGTATGAATAGATAATTGGCACTGACTTGTTATGACAAGACAAGCTATCCTAATTCATTTGTTGAAATTATACAGTTATGCGAAGCTGAGTTATTTGTTTTTGTTGATTAATTAATTATTTAATTAAAAGTACCGAGATGTATGATTGCTATAGAAAGATATTTTTTTTCTGACAGAATGTTATTTTGCAATACAAGTTATTTCTAATTTCGTAAAAATAAACAAAAATTGTGTGGAAGTGTCAAGTGATCAAGGGAGTTTCCTAAAACAGGAATAGGTTTGTCTGTTTGACTTCAAAATTGCGCTCACGTGTAAATACTTTACATTTTGCTGTATTATGTAACGACATCACATCACATTTATTAATAAATAAAACAACGTAATCGATAATATAGTAAAATCAATAATTTGAAATAGAAATAGCGCCCTCATTTTGCACAAACTTCTGACTTTGCAAAAAAAAAAAAAAAAAAAAATACCAACGAACGGGCTTAAAAGTAAGTAAATTTAAACAAAAAAGATATACATTTTGAGAATGGCCTTAAAAGTTTCTTATGCAACACAATCTATTTGTTCTTACTGCTTTTCCGTCTTTCTGCTAAATAAAATATAACAATTCTGCCAAAATCGTATAGCGCGGAATTCAGAAAAAACATCTGAAAAAGTGTCTAGAAACACTTGATTTAAGTATAAATAACAAAACTATCAAGCCCAGTTAAAATGTCTGCTTGAATATGAGCTATGTGTCAACGTGTGTGTAGGTCAGCGGTGTGAAATATTAACGTTTTCCTACCAGGTAATGGGTAAATGAAGTATCTAATCAAAGAAATGTTAAAAATCATGGATACATTTTTCTTTTACTTTCTTCTGCAATGCAACGTTTTTGGCAAATTTCTTACACGAACCAAATCCGCAATGTTGATTTATTATGCCACAGCGTAGTGTATATATAAGGATAAAAATATATCACTAAATACAAACTGGCTACATATCTCATTTGGTAGTGACGCAGAAAATGTTGTGCCCATAGGCATTACAAATTTGACATGTGTTTGGGTTCGAACTCTAAGTAGATCGTTTTATTTTTTCAATTATTTTCAATTTAGATATGAAAAAACAATAAGCATCTAATATATTAATTATGAAAAACAAAATGCATGTCTAAAAAATGAGAAATAGAGGGTTATTTTATTTTGTTGTTGTAAATAAAAATTACAATATTATTTTACATCTTTCAAACGCAATGTTCAAACTCATAAACTGCTGTACATGAAAAATGTTAAAAAATGTAAACGTGTAGTTAACATTTTAATAGATCGGTAGGTTAGGAAAAAATAAGGCCTGATATTGTGGCAATTCTTTAATATTTCTGCTCTGCTATTCAAATGTTCAAGGTTACAATATTTTTATTGTTTAAAGCATGGGATAAAAAAAAAACATATTCCGAGCAAGTTGTTTCTTAGAGAGTGAACGTAGAGTTTAATTGATGGTCAATCATCGTCCCATCTTTGATCGATTATAAGTTTACGTGCATTGAAAAGAGAGAGGTTCTCTTATGACAAAATTGATTTTTTATTTTGTATTTATGAAATAAAATAACAAAATAAAATGTTATAATTAATCATACCCCAGGCGAACATTGAAGTAAAGATAACAAAACCCGATCCAAATCCATCCAGCTTATTTTGCAACATGAGGCAAATGCTGATGCTCTCTACTACTGTCCAAGCTGTTGTTGAAAGTACAAAATAATGAACAGAGCCTGCTAGAACTTGACATGGCAGGAGACCAATATGACCTTCACCAACGAAGGCTATGAGAACGATGTACGAGGTATAAAGTCCAATTAAAGACAGGCAGAAACTCAAGAGACTCTGACAACAATGCGACTTCAGTAAACGTCTGCAAAAAGTAAAAAATGGATTAATAAAACAAATCAGGTTATAATATATTCAGGTCACTCCGACACTTTAAATGTATTCACATACACTTCATAATTTATATGCATTTTTTGTAAAGTACTGAGACAAAGCACTCCATGAACCAAACAATAATGATTCTCTCGATGTTGTTAAAGGATTTATCTTACTTAAAATCTTTAAATCCTCCACATAATTTGCGGATTTCAGGGAAATTGCGGAATTTAGGGTAAAACGCGGAAAACGAAACTCAAGGACCAAGTGTACTTTATGTCCCATTCAGAATTTTAGGGTTAGGGTATAGGGTTAGGGTTAGGGTAAGGGTGCAGGGTTAGGGCTAGTTTTAGGGTTAGGGTATAGTTTTTGATTGGACCTAAAGTATACTTTTTCCCGAGCAAATAATTAAAAAAAGTGTCAAAAATAGGCCAAGATTAACAAAAAACATTAAATTTGTAAATATTCTTTTAATAAAGTTAAGTAAATACACAAGTAGAATTATAGAGGAAGGCGAGTAAGTCGGCTCTCGGCCTTGTGTTTCTGTTCAAGTGACTTCGGGAGAAAGATTTGCTTGGATATTTCTGGATATGTATAAAGCATACAATTTGCCACACAATTTACAGGACCGAGCTCATCTCTTTGTGTGAGTTCAAATTATTATTATTGATTACGAGGTATGGACCATATCCAACATATCACGAAATCAAATCCTCTTTGTTCTTTGTAATACGAGTTTTTGAGTTAACTTTTTGCACAAACGCAATGTTGTACTAGTGTCAATATATGTGTGGTGCTCTGGCATAATGAGCGGAAAGTCGCCATTTTCAAAATTGAGTTTATGGCATATTTTAATTCTCTATAATCTCAGCTTTCGAATGATGTATAATATGTCATACTTTCTTTATACAATTTTCATTTAGAGATAAAAATACAAGGCAGTCCACTCAAAATCTGGCAGTAAAAAACTGTCGCAAATCGATTTTAAAGTTACTGTTTACTATAGCGTATAATAGCAAACGCGATCAATTACCCTTGAATAATTACACTTCCCGGCGTAATTGACCTTCAAAACGCGACGGTCACCTAGCCCTATCCCTTACCCTAAATTAAACCTAATCCTAACACTAACCCTAAACCCTAACCCTGTAAATTTTGGTCCCTTTTTTATTTTGAATGTTTGCCACTATCTTAAGTTTTTCTATCATTCTAATTGGAGTTTTAGCAGATTATTTGGATCTATTACATTGTCTGGAAATGATGATTATAAAAAGGTGAAATGGCTTTGAGGGTAAAATAAGATCATTTCTTCCTAAGTAAGGTGTTAGCATATGTATGTTATTTGTCATGAAAATGAGTTATAAAGTTACTTTTAGCGCCACAGCTAAACAGGCAAACCCTATGGTCCGCATGTACAAAGCAGGACTAACTTTAGTCCCGGACTAAATAAAATTCTATTTCTTGAAAATAACACATTTTTTGGAATTTGTAATATTTATGTCCTTGCATTATGATATATGCTGAAATGACTACAATAATTGACCATTTGTCTGATTTGGAAAATTAGCATTTCTTCCAAAAAGAACAAAAAGTAGTTTAGACTATCTAATTTAGACCCGGACTAAACAATTTATTTATTCTAACAATAATTGCAATGTTCTAAAACAGACAAATAAATCAAATATTAACATTTTCAGGTAAAATCTGTAATTACGAACGTAAATTACCGCTAGGTTTCCCCAAAATGTGCGATTTTCCCCAATTTCAAATTGAAGACTGTAGAATCAGAAGTACTTAAGTCACATTTTGACGAAATTGAGTTATTGGTGGTTCTGAAGTAACTGAATGACAGAAATTATTTTGACAATTTTTGAAGTAATTTTTTGCATGGTAAGTGGTCGTTACGCTTGAGTGAATTTCGGGTCAAATTTCAAAAATGCTCTATTATTCGTTTCGTCGAGTAGATTACAAATATATATACTTTTATATGTCTTGAAGGTTTGGTTAAGGAGATATGAACCGAAATTCACTCAAGCGTGAAATGAGGTCAAATTTATATAAATGGGAATTATTGGATAAGCGACCATGATTGTAGATGTAGAAGTACTTAAATGCAAAACAGAGATTAGTGATTGCATAAAATTAGTAATCGCTACTGTCTTCTAAATCACTATAAATGATACACTTGACTATACAATAACATGTACCTAATATCTATTCAATAATCCTCTGCATTAAACAGTTAGAGATAAATCAGAACTTTAAACACTCATATCTCATAACTAGTATTACGTGACTTTATAAGTACTTCTTATTCTACACTCTTCAATTTCACTTAGTCCGGACTAAGTTAGTCCTGCTTTGACTATGACTGTAGAAATATTACTTAACCGCCAAAACCACTAAGGCAATTTTATAAACTGAGATTGGCAATTATATCATAGCATGTTGTGAGAATATAAAGTGAGATAGGCAACTTTATTGTCAATACGTCGCAGATTTGAGAAAGGCAAAAGGTTATATACATTTGTTTTATTTCACAGCAGGTGTCCCTCAATCATGCTAGTCTACTATCATAATGTATTCAATGATACATCACCGTACGGAGCCCACATGTATGAATAACGTACAACAGTCTCCTATACTGAAAGTGTGCCAAACGGACAACTGCCGTATTATATGGATAACGAATTGAACGTATATATATATTGTTATGTGAAACTGAATTGTTTATTTTTGTTTATTAATTATCTAATTAGTGAAACCTAATTATTGAGATCTTTGATTGCCACAGAAAGGGACTTTTTCCTGAGTGAATCTTATTTTGCAATTTTAAGGTGATTTCCAATTCTATATATAGGCATGATTGCATGAACCTATCAAATTTGCATACATAAAAGTAACCAATCAGATCTAACTGAGATTGGGAATTTCCCCAAAGTTTACAGAAATAGACTTGTTTACTTGAATATATAATTATGCTTGGAAAATCCCTCACATTGAAAACTGTACTATTTACTATGTGAAGAAAAATGATGACGTCGTGGGGGAATTTTTATGCAAATGTAATAATTAATGAGCCCAAGAAAAGTGATTTGGGGACAGAAGTTGATTTGACTTTGTCGGCGATGGGTCGATAGCTAAAACTTTAGAAGTGAAATTGACGGTGTCGGTGCTGGTTGGGAAAGCTACAATTTGTTGGATGCGAGTTATTATACAGACGAATGAAGATTGGAGTTTAGAGAGATTTTGAATGAAGATTGGCGATACCTTGTGGGAGTTGGTGATATTTGTGTTAAATAGACAGTGGAGCATTATCAGAGTGGATAATTTTATGTGCGTTGGATCCAGCTTGTGAAATATTGTATAAAGCCAAGCAGAGCTTCGTTGTGACTGTTGCAGCGCCGTTGGAGGTCGTCAGGAACATTGTGGAAATATTTTTCCAAGTGGATTTCGGGACTTATGATATATGACTTTGTGCCGTGGATTAATAACGGACTATAGCGTGGAATATAATATCCTAGGATCGCGCGGTTCTTGTTATTTAAAAGTAGTATTTTAAGACAACAAGCAAAAAAATATTAAAGTTTAAAGAAAATGTTCAGATTATAAAATTCATTACAGTGTATTTATTATTGTGTTTCATTTAAGAACCCGTAAGGTGAATTTGGCGTTGGTCATTTAAAATCTTTGGTCATTTAAAATCTTTGACCGTAACAACATAAGAGATTGTTCGTTGGATCAAATTTACTAAAGATATGAAAAAAAAAATATCTATGGCCATTGCCGATAGGAAATGAAATTTTAAATATACCTGGTTGGCAAATACACAACGATGACCAAGGCACAAAAAATGACGATTGCACACCCAACATAGGTGAAGATGACCATATTAAGCGGACCAGGTGGCGAAATGGGCACTTGATGTTCAGACACGGACAAGCTTCCCTCCCTCACTGTGACGTCAGGGTCATCCTTGTGAAGTAGCAAAGCTTCGTTCAATTCTTCCTCAAGTTGTTTGTCAGACAGCATCGCACCTTCTTTCAAAGTTACCGTATATTCTACTTTAATACTCCCTTGGCTGAATGTAGATATTGCTACAGACAAGAAAGCGGAACCTGCTGTATCCGTATCCAATATTACCGCGTGGAGCTAGAAGTATGTAAAAATTAGATGAAAAGAGGTTAATTTCTGTGTTTGTCTGACATATTGCTGTTTGTATCTGGCGCGGGATCTAGAGCGTTCATCTCATTTGTCCTCTTGTCAAACAATGCAAATATTATGTTTTTATAATGTTTTTATCAATGTTGGATATGGTATAATCGTTATATTATTATATTACTCAAAGCCATATCAGCTTCGGAAATAAAATTAACTTTCAGACCTTCTTGCTATCTTTGAAGGTAACTGATTGAATAACCTTTGGCACAAATTATTTTATATACAAATCTCGACGAGAATTAAAACGATGGTTTAGCTAAACAACTGTCTAGAATACGGGCCAATGTGTTTAGTTTTGAGAGGCTTTAAGGTAAAAAAATAATCAAAACTTGTGTAAGGAAAGTATATTTATTCTGAAAAGGTATATATTAAGGAATCTCCTTATCATAGTTTCAAGGTCATTTTACCGGATTTACTTTAAATATACCGGGTGTAACATAAAATGACGCCTTTCTCAAAACTACTGCTTTGTATCATGCAGAATATGCTTCCACGAGTGCTAAACTTATGCGAAGGCATTATGTAAAAAGGCACTGCATTGCATGATGAACAGAAAGAATCGTAGCCTTCACTGGTACAACGATTCATTTTGGACCTGATTGATTGGATAATTCATGTTGCAAGTGAAGAGGTTATTTGTAACAATGTAACTTGGATGACTCCAAGCTATACGTTGCAGAAGTATACATTGCTCGTGCTCGATATTAGTGTGGTTTTTGCACACGGTGCGTTTTTATGCATACGGTGCGCTCATTTTGATCCAAAAAATGACATTTTTGGATCCAAGTTGGGTTTATTTTCGTTATAAAAAAATAAGTAATAAGAAAAACCCGGGGGGGGGGGGGGGGTTCTTAAAAAATTGTACGGAGGTGCTCAAAAGTCCTCAAAGTAGGCTTTAGAATTTTGACCACCTCTATACCTCAAAAAGCGTGATTTTGTAACCCATCTTTTAGAAAAAGCACCCAATTTGGGGAAAATTTTGTGTTTTTCGGCAAATTTTTCCTAAATATACCCAATTTTGTAATTGGGCGAATTGGGTCTGTAACGAAAACCCACCCGTCAATATACCAAAAATTACGAAAATGCACCCCAAAACATTTGAGCACCCCCGTATACCATTTGTCAGTAAGAATCCCCCGGAGAAAAAGATCAAATGCAATAGTTGTTTTTTTAAACTTTCTTCTCTCTTTCATTTAAAAAAGAAAAAAGTCTATGGCATCTACGGTTGTGTACCTTTGCCCTTTTGAAATTCAACTACAAAAATACAAGATGGACGCCAATTAAATATGAAAATTAGCCATTTTTGTTTGTTTGCATTTTCTCTTTTTTTTGATAATGGTTGTCATATAACCCAAAGTTGAAGTCCCTAGCATTTTTATTTAAAAAAATATATTTTTAATGCACATCTCCTCATATGCACTGGGGATTATTAAACTGTAGGTTTGATAGACGTCGTTATTCACTATATAGCATAGACTAAAATATGTGTTTTTATTAAACTACAATGTTAGATTAAGCTCGTTTTTATCAAATCCTTTCAACATAGAATTTGTCATATGATTTAAGATAAAATATCCTATTGACGGAGTTAATTTAGTGTAGTGAACCCATGCGAGATATTTGTTAGTCATGTTAGTTTTGGTTTCATTTTATAATATTTAGTACAACTTCATAGAATAAATAGATGAAACTTAAATTTAACATGCGGATGAAAATCAGGATATACATAAAATTGTAGCCATACGATATGCACTTAGTCAAATCTAAACATTTTCTAATGCATAACAATGTATTTAGTCTTATGTTTAAACCATTATTAATTCTATTCAATGGAGTCAATGAATACAGGTAATTGCCACTTTAAAGCTTGGTCACAATAATCGTACAAAACAGCTTACGAGCAGTGTTTAGTACATCTAATAGGACCACGCGACGCCCTCGCTGCTTGCTTTACTCACTGCTCGTGGTCCTTTTAAACGGACTAATCACTGCTCGTAACTGTTCGTACGGATATTGTGACCAAGCTGTAAGAGTTAGCAATCCGTAATATTTCCGTTGTGTTTACACTCCTTGAGGACGATAAGCTATTCGATATTATGATTGACAAATGTCTTATCAGAATTTACTCGGCTTAATGAAATATCTCTGGTCAAATGTCCTTGAAATTGGTGAATTTAGATTGTTGACCAAAAATGCGATTTAAAAAAAATCTTTGTAAAATCAAAAAATAAATCTTCGTGAATGGGAATGTTTGCCTATTTGCTGTTGTAAGAGGCCAACTTTCACGAATATCAACCTTAGTGCCACGTGCACTGTATTTTATACCCTTTTTAGGACTTACCAAAGTTGCCCCAAAGCCGGGTAACTTTGATCGGGGTGTTCTTTATATATAAACTCTTGATTTATCTTTATTTTTCAATTTAAATATGTAGAGAGGACCCTCAGTAAATGTTACAAAAAAGCGGGAATTATTCTTGAATAAGGTATTAGAAAAACTCTGAAATTTGACCAATGCTTCCCTAGTTTACTCTCTAAATTCCTT
>JXSR01S005033.1:1551-11888 GCA_000969725.1 Ophiothrix spiculata
TTCTTTCTGGCAATGGTTTCAACTCAAAAACGCTGTATCGGATCATGACCAAACTTGGCCAGAATGTTGGTCATGTGACAAGGATTAGTTCTTGTGCTTTTTGAATGGTTTCCTCTTTTTTCGTTCTTGTTTTTTTTTTTTTTGGATCCCCACAATCAGGTCAAATTTTCAACTTTGTCCGATTTCAACGTTTAATGTGTCAAATTGTTCGTCTTTGACAAGCGATCAAAAGCCACAATAGTGATCCCATCATCCGACCCTTTCTTGGGGGTCAAAGGTCAAAATAAAAGTCAATGGAAAGGTCAAATTATTAACTTTGTCCGATTTCAAAGGTTAAGGTATCACATTGTTCGTCTTGGATCAGCAATCAAAAGTGTCAATGGTGAACCCGTCGTCCGACCTCTACCTGGGGGTCAAAGGTCAAAAGAAGGGTCATATTTTCAATTTTGTCCGATTTCAACGTTTGAGGTGTCAAATTGTTCGTCTTTGACCAGCAATCAAAAGTGTCAATAGTGACCCCATCAGCCGACCCTTCCTTGGGGGTCAAAGGTCAAAAGAAAGGTCAAAGTTTCAGCTTTGTCCGATTGTAACGTTTGAGGTGTCAAATTGTTCGTCTTTGACCAGCGATCAAAAGTGTCAATGGTGATCCCATCGTCCGACCCTTCCTTGGGGTCAAGGGTCAAAAAAGGGGTCAAATTTTCAACTTTAAAGGTTAAGGTGTCAAATTGTTTGTCTTGGACCAGCTATCAAAAGTGACAATAGACCTTTTCTTGAATTATTCTAATTGCATAAATTGATTATAAACCAAATTTCAAAATGTATGAAAACATTTTTTTTAATTTGATGAGGTCACAAAGAGGTTCTTTTCTCCACTTTACCTTAAAAAACCTGAAGAACCCAACCACGTAACTGCCCTCGTGACCTATTGAAGGGCACAACGTTTCTAGTTACATCTCTAATCCAATAATTTCAATAATGCATATACTAACATAAACAATCCTTAATAATCATTTTGAGAGTATATTGCATATTAACAAAATCATGGTCGATGTGAAGAAATATATTTTCCCCCAAATAAATCATAGTGATTTTATATGTAAAAATATAACTATCTCAAAACTGTAACAACAAGACAGTGTTGACATTCAATTTTAAATTTGAGTTTAAGGCCGTCGTGTCAATAAAGTAGATCGGGTTTTCTCTCAAAATCGTCTAGCACTTTATTAAAAGTCTTTCAAATCAATGTAGCTAGCACTGTATTCTTAAGATAGAGAACAAACGGTATTTCCTTCAGTGAATATCTTATGCAGCATCAAACTCGTTATTTTGTAATTCTTGGTCAGTTCAAGTGTATTAAAGGGGATATGTGCACCAAATTTTCATTTTTTGAACTATAAATGCTAGGGACTTCAACTTTGGGGTACATGACAACCAATATCTAAAAAAGAGAAAAATCAAAAATTTGCCTAATTTGCATATTTAATTGGCGGCCATCTTGGATTTTGGTGTCGGATTTCAAAAGAGCAAAATGTACCCAACCGTAGATGTTAGAGACTTCATTCTTTTTTTAAATGAAAGAGAAACGGAAAACTATAAAAAAAAAGTATGGAATTTTGTTTCTTTTCACTCAGTTTTTTAATAAACTTTGATCCAAAAATGTCATTTTTGGATCAAAATAAGCACACCGTATGCATAAAAACGCACCGTATGCAAAAACGAACAAAAATATAAAAAAATCTAATTCCATACTTTTTTTAGTTTTCCTTTTCTCTTTCATTTAAAATAATAATAATAAAGTCTCTAGCATCTACGATTGAGTACATTTGCTCTTTTGAAATCCGACACCAAAAATCTAAGATGGCCGCCATTTAAATGTTTTAAATATATACCCTAGCAATTATAGTTCAAAAAATGTTTTTGCTGCACATATCCCCTCTGTCACTTAATTTATGAACTGAAATATAGAATTTTGAACCAAGTAGATTCTTTGCTCTTAATGGTGTAAAACGTATTTATAGCTTCTTGTTGTTGTTGTTTCCACTGATGTTATTTTATAAGAGCAGTACATTTCATCGTTTTAATGTATCTCTATTTAACTATGTCCAGTTTTAAATGGTTTATGATACTTATTGGCAATACACAAATGCGAATCAGTTGCTTTGAAATTGAATATAATAAAATTGAATCTCTAATCATTTTAAAACCTCTAGTATTTTTTGCGTTTATGTTTGGATCACCTAAAGTATATACAACACGCATAATATTACATATGGGAAGAAATATGTACGATTGAAAAGTGGTAGTCTAGTCGTCGCACACATTCTTTCACGTATGTCTTTGAAGATTTCATTAAGCATCATAGAAAGCCCTTTTATCATTGCGTGTTGTCAAGCTCTAGCAATAGGTGAAGAAGCGAACTTGGACGTAATATGAAATATCACTGACCTAAAAATCAACAAAAACGCGATAGAGTCAGTGTCTGATACTGACGGATACATATGAGTGTTTTTCTTTCACGCTTGTCAGTCAAAAAACTCTCACTTTCACAATTATTGGTCAAATTTATGTATTTGCTCTATATGTATATAATCTATTATTTAAGAATGTCCTGATGCATAACTTTAAAGGAGCCCTGTCCGATTGGGTCAGCATTTTTTCAAATTGTCTGAGATTTTGGTATCAAAATGTTCGTCATATTTTTCTCATTGCCATGTGAAATTTTACAGCTGAAACATGTTGCGTTTTGGAGATATAAGTAAAAATGTGCTAAAATTATTAATATTATGGTAACCATAATATTATTTACACAGTAAAGTAGAGGCAAATGAAAATACAAAATTGTTCATAAAATCAAAACGGTTGTTCCGATTTGACTGAATTTGAAATTGAAGCATCTTAAGTGATGATCTTTCATAATGTGACAGCAAAATCGGACCATGTACCTTTAGGTAGCATATATTATCATGTCAAAGACAACTGCAATCAGTAAAAACTGCTGATTTGTAAATTCACACAGCAAGATTATTATTCGGTATAAGCAAGCAAATAATTTAAAGTTGGAACGTGTAAAATTGATAACTTAAAAGTAACTTATATTTCTGAAGGTAATCTCGATTTCACATTTCATGTAACAACCACAAAATAATCTCAAATCCAGTGTTTATTGTTTAGTCGGTTTTTGTTTCATGCGTTTGAATTTTCAGACTTTTTAATTGGCAAACTAATAAAAGATGCTGAGCATTCAAGAGATAAGAAGATGACACTTGAGGTAAGATTGTACACTATGCGAGATCAATACATTTCTGACATTTAATATAACAACTCTGAATTTTACAACATGCATAATATAGCATACAGAAAGAAGTAATTATTTATGTGTATGATGAGGCAGCCCACATTCTTTAACGTTCGTCATTGGAGATTTATTCAACTTTACAAGTGTCATAGTAAACCTTTTTAACCATTGTGTGCCGCTACGCTCTAGCAACAGTTGTAGAGGCACTGACCTGAAAGTCAGCAAATACAAGATAACTCACTGTCTGTTGGGACAGTGACGGAT
The DNA here is from genome assembly GCA_000969725.1 of Ophiothrix spiculata. NCBI lineage: Eukaryota > Metazoa > Echinodermata > Ophiuroidea > Amphilepidida > Ophiotrichidae > Ophiothrix > Ophiothrix spiculata. The sequence continues at coordinate 5,111 of JXSR01S005033.1, forward strand.
ACATGTGAGTGTTTTTATTCCACGCTTACTTGTACAATTAATAAAATTGTTGCACTTTTGTAGCAATCATTCATGAAATGCATTCCGGAAACTATCCATTATTTTACTCTGCAAATGTACAGAGGAATAGCGAATATGCATTTTATTATAAAGATGTAACAACATGGGACTCAAAAAACTGACGTTAAGAAATCCATGATAATTACAGAATGTCCCATTTTGCTCCTCTATATAATGTTACTATGTTTCGGGGTTTTGTTTTTCAATGTTTATGCATAGCGGAGTTCTCTGTATGAAAGCAACTTGCATGACGCAGGACGTTTCTAAGGTGAAATGTGATTGTTGAAAGTGTTCTCTTCCACAGATGCTACTGAGCAAACGTTTTACCTAGCTTTCTCTTTATCTTTACAAACAACATAACTAGGACCATAATTATTTCTACTATTATATAGTATACCTGAAATGTTCCTATAACAACCAAGCAATATGCCAAAATTGATCAAACGCTACAAAACATCATGGCGCATACCCAATCCTTCGGTATACGGACACCCCTTGGAGTTTTCTTAACCGTTTGTTTTTAATGTATCATGTATTTGAATTACAATTTCATTTAAATATTTCACATATTCTGAAAAATCAGGAATAACATTTGGTAGAAAGAAGACAAGTATATTTAAAATGTCAAAATTTCATTTTTTTTTTTAATGAAAGATTTCAGTAAAAATGACTTTGTAGTCATCAGAGTATGTTTTCCTGTCTTGTATTTTGTTTAAATATAAGTTTGCTTAGGACGCTCCATTATTGTGCAATGTAAATTAAGTATAAGTAAAAACATTATAAATTTTGGTTTCATGTACTTCAAAAGGGACATTTAAAGAATTAATCTTGCGCGAAATTCTATTGGGGTATTTTGGGGGCTATTATCATTCTAAACTGTGTGTTTCAATAAACTGTTTTCATGTGTCATGAAAAAGGTGAAGTCATATCGACGGTTTTGGTTGCACACATCTGCGCGTAAATTGTTCCCGAAAGCTACTTGACCAGACGAAGAAATAAATTAGAACGTTATCTGTAGTTAACAGGAAACCTGTGCTTAGATGCCTCCTAAAAATAAACCACTTTGATCAATACAATTGGTTCAAAGGATTTGTTTTTCCTGCGTGCTTGTAACAACGATTTACATACATCAATCATGAACTTATTTTGTTCAAGTTGACTCATAATCGTAAAATAACTTCGGCTACCAAGCGTTCATGAGTAGGGAACACCAGGGATGAATTATTGTCGCGCGAACGAGACATTGTAATTTGTTAGGCAATTTGTCATAAGATTTTCATAGTTTAAGTTGCCACATGTAACAGCATTTGGGCGTATTTGGAAACAATATCGATATAAACAAGACGTGGGTAAAATGGGCGTTAAATGTAAGCATAGATATGAAGCCGTTTCCAGTCTTAGTCTTAATATTATACCATATCAGGAGTTGATTTGTTGGTATTTTGTTCAATGTACTTCAATGTGTCTTTCTTTGATTTTACAGATGAAAATAATAAAAAATGATAAGAAAATGAGCTTTTGTGTGAAATTTATTTCCGTGTTGATGTTTTTGGGCGCTATCGTGTGCGAAATAACTGGCCAACAAAGTAAAAACGCAGTATGTACATTGCAGCTATTTCGTTTTCCCTTGGAGAAATTCTGAAAATGAGACGATCAATTCACTTGCACAACGCAGTATCTACTATATATATATACATACAACTGTTTTGCATGGGAGTGGATTAAAGTGATTTGCATGTTTAAATAAAGTATCTGCTATGCATTATGATAAGACATACTGCATTTTTACTTGCTATTGTTGAATTCATTCAAGCAAGTTTGTATCCTTCGGCAATGCCTAATGTTTGTTTTGTGGTCATTAGTTAATCCATAATTCTAACCACTTAAAGCCGGGCGCCGAGTCAGGGGAGACACTCAGCTATATAAATGTTCATACGTGAACAAAAAAACTAATAAAATACAACTAAGTAAAAAGAGGTAATTTTTCACAACACAGCCTCGTGTTCTCAAAAACGGACGTGTTTTGGGTTCTAAATACACTGATATTCAACAAAAGGGTTAATTTCCAAATCATATCCACACTGATGTCAATAAAAATGGGGATTTTTCCAAAGTCAAATCAAGTTCAACTGGGAGGGTTACCACAAAGGGCCTATTCAGCAAAACACATAAAGGTCATGCTTTTCCCAATTAAAAATCGAACATGAATGAGTTAGACATACAAATTAAGGTCCTATTTTTTTAAAATCATGTTGTATTTAATGCTGTAACATCGAATATTGTACATGTATTGTAGCTGTTAATTAAACCCCGATGTACTTTAATGGTGACATTGAGTGTATTGAAGCTGTAACAGCCCGGTCCCGGGGATGAATACGCTATTCATGTGCAAATCGACCCGGGTGGGTACACCATTGATGTGGAAATAATAGGCGCATATTTAGAAATCTTAGGGGGCAGGAGGTGTTAGAAATAATCGTCTTAAAATGTACATATATGTGATGACTCACCCCGAAAAGGGTGACTTTGCGACGAATCACTTTTCGAGAAACTGGTGAAAATAGGTAGCAAAAAATAAAGAAAATAATAAGAATTTCCAGGAGATTTTCTGTTGTAAAATTTGATAGCCTTGATAAATTTCAACAAGTAAGGTGTCATTTTAAAGTTTAAAAAATGATAAAATCAAAATTAATATCATCTTCAAAGTCCCCCACCCTTTTGGGGTGAGCCGAAATCCTGGTATTCCTGTGTTGAGAAATATTCGAATGTGTGATGTTTTTCTCATTTAGTAGTATGTTACACTTTTTCTGACTAATTCATGACTTATGATAAAACATGTATTTTAGCCAAGCCCGTAGCAAGGGGGGTAGTGCGCCGGGGGCGTCGCATCCCCCAAATCTGACAATGTACTAAAAAGGTCCACACAAAAAACCCGAAAAGTCCAGAAAAAAAACCCCAAAGCACGAAAATACCTGCTGAAAGGGTGTTTTTTGATAAAATACTACACAAAGCTGATGAAAAAGTTACCTACGTCAAAATGTTCCTCAAAAATACTACGGACGCTCTCAGAAAAACCAAAAATACAACATACTGTGACATTGTTGATAAATTTACTACAAGTAATTTTATGATGAATAACTCGGGTACCTCTTTTTAAGTGTTTCTGACAAACAAAACGTGAAGCAAATTTTTACGTCTTTAGTTTTATTTCTCTAAATTCTCGGATAACACACACCCGGGACCATACAGCATTAATGAGGCTTTAAATTCAATATAGATATCATTTAATTACAATAACTACATATAAATTTTGATAGCTCAGAAATTGGTTGGCCACTTCTCGCATAACAAACAATCATCAAACAAAAGCTCGCTCGACAAGGTTCTGATTAGATCCAAGTGAAAAAGAATGAGCAATACCAAACAATTCATCGCCAACAATTTCACATAAATTTAACACAAGAACCTATCTAGTTATAAGTTTTTATACGTTTGTGTTGAAATAGGGGATACATGTCCAACGCTTATTTAATATGCAATTTTCAAAGCGACTATCTGACAGAATCGATTTTGCGGGAATCATGCAAAATCAGATAATATCATTCATGACGGATGTTGTGCCTGTCATATATCATGATATTATTCTTAAAACGTAAGCGGTGTCTTGCTCAGACATACCGACACACACAATGACAAGCCAGCATTTCCAATAAAGATTGGTTTCAAAGCAGGTTGGGAAGCAGGTTGCGCAGCGGTACTTCCCTCGCCTTGCACCAATGAGACCATAGGACTTTCACGGGTTCGAACCCCGGTCTAGGCGCTGTATGTGCAATTGGTTGCCAGTCCTTACATTTGATAATCACGTCAAGGTTCTATGATATTGTCACAGTTACTTTAAGTCCATTAGTGGCATTGTTTATAATATTGGAAATCGTAACAACATAAGCCCTTAAATAAACTACTGGTTTACTCTCTCAGGTGCTTTTGTGGCTCGTCATATCTTGACAATTTGAAGTACATGTTCCAATAGCAACAAAACAAATCCGGCAATTTCCATTACCCCATCGATATTGATCTAATTGTAATGAATGAATGACAGCTGTTCGACCTGTGGTTGGTTACACCTCTGCCTTGACCGTTTTATGAAGTCATTATACCGTACTGTAATTACTGTAGGCCTACATGTAACCACATAGACAATGTAATAATATATTTTCTTACAGAATTAGGAAACTACCAGTCAATTCTTTATAAACTTAGTCAAATAATCATGTTGAAATTATGAATGAAAATAACGACTGAAAAACGTCATCATTGGTCAAATAAGCAAAAAATGTTGATTTTAAGGGGCGTTTGACTGGTTTTCGACATAATGCCCAATTACCACGGTCGATTCAGAAGAATTTGTTTAGGAATATATAGCTTCAGCAGTAGGATCATTTTTGCTTTTTTTTCTTCTTTTTTTTTGGGGGGGAGGGGTCAATAAGAATAAATAATATTAAACAATTGACAACGATTTGTGTATAAGGAAAAACAAGATCAGTGGACTAAATATAGTTTCAGCTAAACCTTGGATATAATAAAATAGGTTTCTTTTTGAACAACAAAATATCCAGAATATATGATAATAATGATTTACATCTAAAATATGGGTTGCTTATATTTGATGGTTGACATCGAATCATACTACAAAAAATAAAAACTATCAATATTTTATCATTACGTTAGTTTTGAATTAGAAAACGAGTTGTTCAATATGTCACAGCTAATCATAACAACTGGCTTTGTTGAGATTTCCTGGATGTTGAATAACTCATAGATAAACAATAAAATAAACAGTTTACAAATCCGTCTTGGCAAATGTTTTTCAGTATGGTTGTCACTTTTGCAAATTGCTAGATACGTTATAAGTTTTTATACGTTTGTGTTGAAATAGGGGATACATGTCCAACGCTTATTTAATATGCAGTTTTCAAAGCAACTATCTGACAGAATCGATTTTTGCGGGAATCACGCAAAATCAGATAATATCATTCATGACGGATGTTGTGCCTGTCATATATCATGATATTATTCTTAAAACGTAAGCGGTGTCTTGCTCAGACATACCGACACACACAATGACAAGACAGCATTTCCAATAAAGATTGGTTTTAAAGCAGGTTGGGAAGCAGGTGGCGCAGCGGTACTTCCCTCGCCTTGCACCAATGAGACCATAGGACTATCACGGGTTCGAACCCCGGTTTAGGCGCTGTATGTGCAATTGGTTGCCATTCCTTACATTTGATAATCACGTCAAGGTTCTATGATATTGTCACAGTTACTTTAAGTCCATTAGTGGCATTGTTTATAATATTGGAAATCGTAACAACATAAGCCCTTAAATAAACTACTGGTTAACTCTCTCAGGTGCTTTTGTGGCTCGTCATATCTTGACAATTTGAAGTACATGTTCCAATAGCAACAAAACAAATCCGGCAATTTCCATTACCCCATCGATATTGATCTAATTGTAATGAATGAATGACAGCTGTTCGACCTGTGGTTGGTTACACCTCTGCCTTGACCGTTTTATGAAGTCATTATACCGTACTGTAATTACTGTAGGCCTACATGTAACCACATAGACAGTGTAATAATACATTTTTTTACAGAATTAGGAGAAAACTATCAGTCAATTCTTTATAAACTTAGTCAAATAATCATGTTGAAATTATGAATGAAAATAACGACTGAAAAACGACATCATTGGTCAAATAAGCTGAAAATGTTGATTTGTAGGGGCGTTTGACTGGCTTTTGACATAATGCCCAATTACCACGGTCGATTTAGAAGAGTTTATATAGGAATATATAGCTTCAGCAGTAGGATCATTTTTTCTTTTTTTGTGTTGAAAAATATTCGAATTTGTGATGTTTTTCTCATTTAGTGGTATGTTACACTTTTTCTGACCAATTCATGACTTATGATAAAACATGTATTTTAGCCAAGCCCGTAGCCAGGGGGTAGTGCACCGGGGGCGTCGCATGCCCCAAATCTGACAATGTACTAAAAAGGTCCACAAAAAAACCCCGAAAAGTCCACAAAAAAGTCCAGAAAAAAAAACCCAAAGTTCGAAAATACCTGCTGAAAGGGTGTTTTTTGATAAAAATACTACACAAAGCTGATGAAAAAGTTACCTACGTCAAAATGTTCCTCAAAAATACTACGGGTGCTCTCAGGTCTCGCGCTTCCTTAATACCAAAAATATAACATACTGTGACATTGTTGATAAATTTACTACAAGTAATTTTATGACAAATAACTCGGGTACCTCTTTTTAAGTGTTTCTGACAAACAAAACGTGAAGCAAAAGTTTAAGTCTTTAGTTTTATTTCCCCAAATTTTCGGATAACACACACCCGGGACCATACAGCATGAATGAGGCTTTAAATTCAATATAGATATCATTTAATTACAATAACTACATACACATTTTGGTAGCTCATCTACCCTCGGTCAGAAACTGGTTGGCCACTTCTCGCATAACAAACGATCATTAAACAAAACCTCGTTCGACAAGGTTCTGATTAGATCCAAATGAAAAAGAATGAGCAAGACCAAATAATTCATCGCCAACAATTTCACAGAAATTTAACCCAAGAACCTATCTAGTTATAAGTTTTTATACGTTTGTGTTGAAATAGGGGATACATGTCCAACGCTTATTTAATATGCA
>JXSR01S005034.1:0-15409 GCA_000969725.1 Ophiothrix spiculata
CCTCCTCCACGATGTTGAATATACAGTTGATTGTACTACTTTTTAATCTGTTGTTACTGTAAATTTGCATGTGTGGAAGAAATAAATTCTTCTTAAATTCTTAAATTCTTAAATTCTTATGCCATGCATGCTCATGTGGCAATGAAATCATGAAACCATGAAATTAATTTGTACCCCATTGTGATCACTGAGCCTAAATAACTGTAGTCCTTTTGTTCTGATCAACATCATTTGATTAGTTTTGCCAGAAATGAGAGCATAGTATGTGTGCCTTAACAGTTTAACGTATGTCTCACTTTAACTTAGCGTGAAATCTAGCCATCCTATACGTTATTTCTTCATCCATCGGATCAATAAACGCTATTTTTAAGGATAAGGTTACCGATAATGCAATCGCAACTGGCAGTCACACGCTAATCAAAACACACATAAATCAATGGCAACTACTCGAGCAGTGAATAGTGCTGACCAAATGTTCCAAATTAAGCTCGAAATTCTGGGATTGTACAATGTCACACAATTGTTTTATATAGCTTTAATTATAGGTTACACTTTGTTTTACCATATCTTGATGTCTAAATGGCATAATTTGTATGAATAAAACAACACGAGACGCATATAATAGTGGTGTTTAACGTAAAGCTCTGATTGAAATTTAGTTTAATAAGGGTTCCGCTGCCGTTATTTTAACAGCTGCTTATTTGCATTTGAAAAGAAATAAGGTTACCGTCCAAAATAGCAATAGCGTTTTTACAACGCAACCTCTCAATTAGCTCTCCTTAAGTTTACAATAAATCTACTAAGTCCATGATTGTGCAAATCAATATTGTCCCAGTATAAATCATGGCAAATTTGACCATCATGGTCTACAAAGGAGTCCATGTGATCAACAAAAGTCACTCTGGTGTGATTTTTACAGAATTGCTGAAATTATGCATTTAGTTGAGAACTCTATTCATTAATAGCATTGCTCCTATGAACTTATGAACATCCACATTTTCTGTTATGTGAACACCAACATTGTTAAAAAAATAAATGTTGTATTTCAAAAACCTGTAATATGTGTTAACTGCACTGTTGTATGTTTGTGGTACATAATATACGTATACTACATTATCTAGTACTTAATATACATGATAACTGCTGCATTAATCACCGAATATGATTTACTGGGAAAATAATGAAATTATGAATAATGAAAAAAAGTCTCATGCAAATTTCAAAATGTCCGGACACAAATCTAAGACTTTCATTATCATGGCCTTAGAGATTAGTACTTATCAGTATAATCATGAGTTATGTTACCTCATTAATATTCCTAATTATATTTTAGAGATTAGTACTTATCAGTATAATCATGAGTATTGTTACCTCATTAATATTACTAATTATATTTTAGAGATTAGTACTTAATTATCAGTAGGCCTATAATTATGAGTTATGTTACCTCATTAATATTCCTAATTATATTTTAGAGATTAGTACTTATCAGTATAATCATGAGTTATGTTACCTCATTAATATTACTAATTATATTTTAGAGATTAGTACTTAATTATCAGTAGGCCTATAATCATGAGTTATGTTACCTCATTAATATTCCTAATTATATTTTAGAGATTAGTACTTATCGGTATAATCATGAGTTATGTTTACCTCATTAATATACGGATGATTTCATAAGACAGCAAGAAACACCCAATTCCTAATTATATTATACAGATTAGTACTTTGGCAAACAAAAAAAAGGTTTGTCTTAGAAACCTGCGCGCATTGCTATGTCAAAATGAATTTAGCGCATAGAGCTACACGTTGGTCTTTCTCTCTCTTTCTTTTTTTCTAGAATAATCAATTTTTGTTTTGTGTAATTTGGATTTGTGAATCAAAAGTTATTGCACATTTTGTAAAGACTAAAAATCTTGATGGTCTGATTTGTTAATCTGTAAAGATTGAATCCCTTGAACTCATTTCATGATTTAAGGATCCAATCTAATGAGGATAGCTGATAATAAAGTAGGTTGTTGCATCTGGTTGATTCAACCCGTTGCTTCCTCTTGATAGGCCAGATGATACACTAACTTACTTGAATTCTTAAACTTATTTGTCTCCTGTTTTGTCCTTGGTTTCTGTTAAAGACTTGTGAATTTCGGTATTATTGGTTGACACTTTTCATTACGACACTTCTTTCGACTCTTTTGTTTTTGTAGAAATTGTATCCTAAACTACCCGATTGTCTCACCAGCTGTAACAGATTCAAGGAATATGAGAGTATCATGAGGATCCGTACTTTAATTTGAAAACTTAGGCCTGTTTCAGTTAAAGATGGAGTCAAAATATATAAGTTAATGTTAGGTACAGATCAAGTTAGATTTCTATTGATTGATTGTGTTGTAGTTGCTTGCAGAATACCATTATATTCTCCTCATTTCACGTTTTGCATTTTCTTTAACTGTAAGTCTAATGTCATAAATCGGACCAAAGTAGATTGTTGTAGAGTAATTACTCTACTTTTGAAAAACATATATTACTATGATTTAATATTTTGGCCAACTATTTTTAATAGTTGCTCGTTGCATTAAACGTACACAGTCCGATTTTTTCAAATTTTAGTTTTCACTGTCATATGAGAGATCACCACTTAAGATGTTTCAATTTCAAATTTCCGTTATATTGGAACAACCGTTTTGATTTTATGAGCAATTTTGTATTTTCCACTTGCCTGTGTGCGTAATTTTATGGTTACCATTATTTAACACATTTTCACTTGTATCTCCGAAACGTGACTCGTTTCAGCCGTAAAATTTTACATGGGTACTAAGAAAAATATGAGGAATATTTTGGTACCAAAATCTAAGAAAGTTTGAAAAAATGCTCACCTGATCGGACAGGACTCCTTTAATATTGGGACAAGCTGTACTCAAGTACAGCCGGGCGGGTATGCATTTACGTGTTGCGCCTATCTTTTTTACACACACATGGGGAAAGTAGTAAAAACGTCCGCATGTTACTACTGTATGACTCACAGCAAAGTACTGAGTTTGCTGACTTCAATTTATTTCAAAGTTATCTTTTGACTTTTTGAGGTGTAGTAAAACAAATACAACATGGTTTATTTCGAAGAAGTATTTCAAAATACTGTCCCTTTGTGTTGGATGAAATTATGATTTTAAATCAAAAATCATAAAATGTCTCAATCTGATAATTATCCAGTTTCCAAAGTCTAAACCTAGCCGGCCAAAATCCAGTTCTGGAAGCCCATTTTGGCCAAAAATTAGTTCTGAAAATAGCATTATGTAAAAAAAAAACCAGTTCAGTAAGCCCCTAATTTGACACTGATCTGTCCTACATTCCCCCACTTTTAGCCATCTGGGACCGGGTCTGGGACACACATCCCAACAATGAAAGATGAATACCTAGTGGAGGTGCTCTTTTATATTGGGTGGTTATTTGTACCACATTTTAAAAACAACATTTTGTCACATGATTCGGTTCAGCAAGCCTCTAAAGTAAGACCAGTCCCCATTACCATTGGATAAATTTCAGACACAAGATTGGAACCCCCCCCCCCCCCAAAAAAAAGTACAAAATATACTTACTTGAAACTTGACTGTTGGGATTGCTAAAAAACATAATGCCATTATGAAACAATGCTCCTGCCGCCACTCCTGTGTCATTTAGTGCAGGGTCAAAGGTCAAGCCATCCAAAGGAAATGATTCAGCGCCATCGTAACTTCTGGCCATTATGCGGCACAGGCAGTGATAATGATATTGATTACGTAGGTGAACCAGGACAGACCCATCAGGCATCTCTAAAGGCTGGAAAGAGAGAGAGAGAGTATAAAGGTCAAGAAAGGTAAAGCTTAAATTTAAATCATTGAAAACACGAACAAATTAGGCCAAACAAAAATTAAGTGGACAATGTAAACCTAAATACAGGGTAGGGACTGCATTAACAAACAATGGGGCCCGCACTCTGGATTTTTATTTAGGGCAGGGCCTGACAATTACGACATCACATTTATTACAATAAATGTGATGACTCACCCCGAAAAGGGTGACTTTGCCACAGAACACTTTTCGAGAAAATAGGCAGCAAAAATTAAAGAAAATGATAAGAATTTCCAGTTGATTTTCGGTTGTAAAATTTGAATGCCTTGATCAATTTCAACAAGTAAGGTATCATTTTAAAGCTTAGAAATTGCTACAACAGATGAAATGATAAAATTAAAATTGATATCATCTGCAAAGTCAGCCCTTTCGGGGTGAGCCATCATAAATGTCATACAAATGACAACTTTTTGTCATTACAATAAATATGATGCTGCAATTGAATATGAGATGATGTCATGCACACTTTGTTTACCACATTTCGGGGTGAGCCATCATAAATGTCATACAAATGACAACTTTTTGTCATTACAATAAATATGATGCTGCAATTGAATATGAGATGATGTCATGCACACTTTGTTTACCACAATATTTTCAGTCAGGCTATTGTAAGGCCTAAAAAATGGTTTAATTGGCGTAACATAGAAAAAAAAAGGTAGGTAGGTCGGATTTCTTTTTTTTATTTCTTCTTTTTTTTTTTAGTCTAGCCTATGTTTTACATACAAAAACACAAAATATACGACACAGAACACTTTTCGAAAAACTGGTGAAAATAGGCAGCAAAAATTAAAGAAAATGATAAGAATTTCCAGAAAAGTGTTTGTTTTTTTAGTCTAGCCTATGTTTTACATACAAAAACACAAAATATACGACACATATACAAAAACATCTTCACTTTTTCTGTAACACATGTTTTATTTGTCATTTTGAATGTCCTGCAAGCCATATCTTGAGCCCCCGTGAATCGATTCCCATCAAAATTTGGGATTTGGAGGTTTTTTACCATGCTCAAAAAAGTAAAAATATTTAGGGTCGGCAGTAAAAATAGGGTCGGTCGGGTTAAACCAATCAAACAATCCGGAAGGAGAATACGATCATACGCTTGCGTTCCTAGATACGTCGTCTGTGATAAAACCTGATGGTTCCATTAAGATCCAAATTTACAGAAAGAGCACACACAAAGACCAATACCTGAACTTTGACTCTAATCAGCCATTGGACCACGAATTGGGGGTCATTTGCAATTTGTACCACCTCATCTCACTGATGAAAAAAAATGAAGGATCTCGTTTGAAAATTCTGAGATATGTTTTCAACTTTGTTGTGAAAAGAAAAAGGTTTAAACTTCCATCATGTTTTACCAACACAGATGAACTTATATGAACATGAATGAACACGTTTTTATAAATGTGCATGGCAGACAAACAATTTAATTTATGGTGTAGTATCCACTAAATGTGTTCAACATAGCAACATATTATTGTTATATGAACAGGAACACCACGCCATGAGTATTACGATAGAGCGAAGAAAATGGACAATCACTAGTTACAGATTATATCAAGTGTAAAAGTAATTTAATTACCCATGCACAAACCAGTCATTAAATTGGCCGACGAGGATTAGCAGAGGATTCTATACTCATCAGAGAACATGGCTATGCCTTCATTACCCCGATTTGATGCCAACAATGACCCTACAACGGTTGCAATCAGATGGGAAAATAGATTGCTCGTGTTAGCAAATCGATGATTGGGTTTGACATTACGTCGGAGAAACGACAGCGTGCGCTATTGCTACACTATGCCGGAGAGGAGGTACAGGACATATTTGATGCGCTGCAAAACACAGGTGACTCTGATAAAATTAAACCAGCTATATTGCTTTAAATTAGTATTTCACACCAAAGAAGAATAAGGTGTACGGATCTACCATGTTCAGAGAAGCTACTCAATCTGAAACGGAAACTGTCAATCAATTTTGTACTCGACTGAGGGAAATTGAAAAGAAGTGTGATTTCGCCGAACCTGAAAAAAAAATTTAAATCCAACTCTTAGCAAAATGTTGCTCAAATTATTTACGCAAAAGGGCATTTATAAAGGACAGATCCCTGGAAGGTCTACTAGACCTACCTCGTACATTAGAGTTGTCTGAATCGAGGGCAAACTCTGTGTCCCAGTCTTGAGTTTATTCTACGGCTAACAAACAAGTGTCAGTTGTAAACAAGCTAAATAATAGGCCTCAGCCGAAAGCACTCGGTAACAATGATCGTCAGAAATCATGTAGCAGCAAACAGTGTTACAGATGTGGTTTTGACTACCCGCATGAGCGTTCATGTCCAGCTGATGGAAAGCAATAAGCCTTTTAGAAGAATGGCCGTCACAAAAGGTGAGGACGCTATTCCAAATGGGTAAAATTAAGATAACAATAGGAGAGGGTGTACTTTGGTTTGGGTAAAACCCGGGAAACACAAAAGATGTTTAGTCGAGTGTGCAATGTCAGCCATACCTGAAAAAGGCTTATGTAAATCATGCGTCGGCATGAATCATTTTGCTCATTGTTGTCGCACAAATGGGCAATATAGGCCTCAAAAACAGCACCATGGACAGTAAGGGTGGGAGTTTCGGGAATTATTGCTCCCGAGACACGAGCTGGTTTTTCGTGCGGGACTCGGGATTCCCGAAAATAATCCCGAAATATGAGAGTGCCATTCACATACGCAAAATTTGTGTTTCATTGCATGTACTATGTCATGTGTGTTAGACTGCCGAATATGGCAACTTGTAATGCTGTCATTTTTGGACAATTTGATACAGATTTTGTAGACTCACCAAACCACTAGTCCGTAAGAAATGTTTTTAAAATAATGACGATGTCCTTTAATTTTTTAATTTTCAATGTGAAATTTGTGTGTCGAACTCGGACTTTATAGCTCGATGTTACGCTGTGTTCTTTTTGTCCACTAGCTAAGCTTGTTGGTCGTGTTTCGTGTACACGGTTCAATTTTTACATGGAGAATTTGTTACTGCATTACTTACTTAATAATTCGGACTGTTATAGCCCAAAACTTTTACTAATACATTGTTGCAACCAAACATATTATAAAATGAAGGAAAAGTAAAGATTATTGCGATAAAATCAAGATCAAAAGTTGAAATGTTGCTTTTCTCATGTTATTTACGCAAATAAAACACGGAAGTAAATGGTGCCATTTCAGCGGTACCCAGTTTTACGTTGCTCCAATGCAATGCTACTAGTACCTGTGGGAAAAGATCGCGTGACTCGGTGATTCGATCTTGTTATGAACTGCCCATGTGTAAGTGTGATAGTTAGTAGTTTATGAAAATAAGAACATCGCCATCTAGTGACAATAGTAATATAAACAAAACAGGTTCATTTTTCGCGATCGAAGCGTAATTTTTTGTTGATAAAATGACATTTTATCGGACAGCTTTCATTTGTTTTGTGTTTTCGTCAACCACATATTTCTTACGGAACACGAATCTTGCGTTCGTGTACTGGTACAACCCTACTTTCGGATCATTGGAAATACATTAAAATGGATTACTACAGCTTGCATACGTAAATTGTAAGTTCAATTACACCTACTACAAAAATGAAAAGTTGGTACTTTTAAATTGGTACCACTTTCAGGAACGGGAACATTTTTTGTTCCCGAGTCCCGACTTTCACGGGCGGGACTCGAATTCCCGGGTCCCGATCCCAAATTTAATGGACAGCATACTAAAGAGAATAAACATGACTATGGACAGCATACTAAAGAGAATAAACATGACTATCAGAAACACAGGTCACATACACAGAAAGTTAAATTACTTGAGCAAGTTGCATGACAATGAAAATACAGACTATGTCTTTGTATTAGATCAAAGTTTAGAACCAAGAGGTACATCTGATACTGATCCAGACAGAAATGATACCAATGATAAGGACACACACTTAAGACAAACCGTCCTAAATGATACCAATGATAAGGACACACACTTAAGAGAAACCATTCTAAATGATACAAGGTTAGAGCACGGGTCTCGTAATACAGAGATTGTGGGTTCGAGCCCCGGGCCGGGCGGTTTTCGTCTCCTTGTTTCCTTGAGCAAGAAACTTTACTCTACTTGCTCCGTGGTCGGACAGTCACGTAAAGCCGTGGGTTCCCTGTACGAATAGACTCCTTCATGGGGTAGGCATGTTATCATGCAAGTACTTGTATCATTGATTGATTGATTGATTGATTGAATTGATAAGGATACACACTCAAGAGAAGCCTCCCTAAATGAGAAACTTGATAAGGATACACACTTAAGAGAAAACATCCTAAATGATACAATTGATAAGGACACACACCAAAGTGAAGCCGTCCTATATGAGAAAATTGATAAGGACACACACCAAAGAGAAACCATCCTAAATGATTAAATTAACAAGGATACACAACACAGAGAAACCATCCTAAATGATAAAATTGACAAGGATACACACCAAAGAGAAACCATCCTAAATGATAAAATTGACAAGGATACACAGCAAAGAGAACCGTCCTAAATGACAAAGTTGATAAGGACACAAACCAAAGAGAAAACATGTTGCATGTCAACGAAACCATCAACAGTAAGGAGAATTCCATCAACACAGAGCCAGGTATGCAAACCCTAGGGAATACCGGTAAGCATGCATGTAAAATATCAGTAAATGCTACGGGTGGAAAATCCTCAGCAGTCACCACTGTCAAAATCAATAATAATAATGGAAACTTGTAAAGCGCAAGCATCTGTCTAGAAAAAGACGCTCACTGCGCTACTGACAACAATGAACACGAAATACAATAAAAGCAAAAGTCATCTTGAATATAGTACTACATAGCAAAAAATACACTACAAGTTTTCAGCAAAAGATATGTTGAATAAATGAGTTTTTAAAGCAGTCTTGAATGAAGATAATATACCAGAGTTATGAATATAAGGTGGCAATTGATTCCATAGGTTTGGAGCACAATAATGTCAAATAATGTCAAATTACAGGTCTGTGCTGATACAGGGTCACCACAACCAAATTTTAATTGGGAAACAAAGTTTTGAAAAAAATCAAAATTCTGAATCCAAACGTAAGAAAATCAAGCTTTCTAAATCTGACATCACATTAAGGCCATACTGCACTGCCCATAATTGGCAAGTTTGAAGCAGTTGTTGAAACTGACCAGAAAATTACTGTAACAAAAGTATATGTAGTTAAAAGGTGCAGCAGATAATTTGCTCTCAAAGCAAACATGTGACGACTTAGATTTGGTTAAGGTCAATATTCCAGGACCCTAGGTAAACAATGTATCAAGTAATATTCTTGTTGAAGAAGTATACTGGTAAACTGATAGGTAAAACAAGTAAAACTTCATATTGATGAATCAGTAGTGCCAGTCGCACAAAGGTATAGAAAACCACCTTATCAGTTAAGATGTAAAGTAGAAGAAAAACTTAAAGAATTAGAGGAAAATAACATCATAGAACCAGCTACGGGGCCTACACTGTGGGTCTCACCGTTTGTTGCTGTACGCAAACCAGTAAACAGGGAACAAATACATAATAATCATTAGAAATAATGATCAGGGTGCAAAACAGCAACAAAAGAATTATGCTGACCAGAAAAGACATACAAAGGTGTCCACAATCAATATTGGTGAGTGTATTGGTAAAGAATGATTGTGAAACTGGTAAATTACCATCTGAATCCTTACACTGTAATAAGTAAGAAAGGTTCACAGTACATTGTAAAAAGGGGAGATCATGAAATAATACACTGTAATAAGTAAGAAAGGTTCACAGTGCATTGTAAAATGGGGAGATCATGAAATAACCAGAAATGTTTCAAAATTAAAGAGGGAAGATATAAATGTATAAGTTCCATCTGATAATGTAAATAAAATACTGCTGTGCAGTATTTTACCAAGTTTGTAATTGTTGTTTTTAAAAGTGATTATTTGTGATTTTATATTGTGATTATATTGTATTGTATACTGACAAGGATGATTTCAAACTAAGCACTGGTAATGTATACTGGTAAGGATGATTTCAAACTTAATACTGGTAATGTATACAGACAGGGATGATTTTAAACTAAGCACTGGTAAAAGTATACTGATAAGGATGATTTCAAACTTAACACTGGTAAAGTATACAGACAAGGATGATTTTAAACTAAGCACTAGTAAACTAAAAGTATACTGATAAGGATGATTTCAAACTTAACACTGGTAAAGTATACTGACATGGATGATTTCAAACTTAACACTGGTAAAGTATATAGACAAGGATAATTTCAAACTTAACACTGTTAAGTCTACTGACATGGATGATTTCAAACTAAGCACTGGTAAAGTATACTGATAAGGATGATTTAAAACTTAGCATTGGTAAAGTATACTGACAAGGATGAATTCAAACTTAACACTGGTAAAGTATACAGACAAGGATGATTTCAAACTTAACACTGGTAAGCATACAGACAAGGATGATTTTAAACTAAGCAGTGGTAAAGTATACTGACAAGGATGATTTCAAACTTAGCATTCGAGCAAAGAAGATGCTGTTTAACTTTTGTAAAGGGGGAAGGGAATGTAGTATCCACTAAATGTGTTCAACATAGCATCAGTGTTATTGTTATATGAACAGGCAACACCACGTCATGAGTATTACGATAGAGCGAATAAAATGGACGATCACTAGTTACAGAATATATCAAGTGTAAAAGTATTTTAATTACCCACGCACAAACCAGTAATTATATATGGTGGCCTAGTAAACCTCTTATTTATTACCAACATCATTCAATTATCAAGAATGAGTAATTAGGCTATAAATGACATAAAGATCCTTCAATCGGTTGTGTTGTTTCGTCTTTAAAGAAGATTAACTATCTGCTAAAATATAAGAATTAATTTATTACAACATCAATAAATTATCAAGAATGAGTAATTAGGCTATAATTGACATAAAGATCCTTTGTCTTTAAAGAAGACTAATTATCTGCTAAAATATAATATAAAAAATAACAATAAATTACCAGATAACGGGAAAATTCTGATCTTGAAACCTTCAGAAAAGTCAAATATTTGAATTTTATTTTGTTTGTTGATCTTGGGAATGAGGATGTTCTTTAAATGTATTTATTGATGCTGCCTATCAAGAAAGAGCCAACAAATTTGTTTATAAAAATTCCTTTCACATTATAGATTGCAGATACATCAAAAGAAATTTGGAATTTGCATTAGATCTCCATAAAATCCAACTTTAAAAAATCTGCTATAGACGACAGTATTTATTGTTGTCGACAATGATAATTACAAATAAAATAATATCAAAGTATTTTGATATATAGGGTTGGATTTTGAAAATGAAACTTTGCATGCTGTTATTATTACCACGAATACTTCAAATGATGCAAAAATCTTAAAATACTTTAAGAAAAGTTTGGGAATGATGCTGAACTTGTCCAATTCCTCTTTAAAGAGACTGGCCTAGATTCGTCCCACTAATTTTTAAGCTACATACTTTTTTAATTGAATCGATAGAACATGTTTATAGTAATATAACCTACAAGTAGTTTTCCATGTTTTGAGGAATATTGAAGAAAATTGCAATTCTTTTCCTACTTTAATTTTTTACGCCGGTGCAAAACAGTGGTGTGAAAACAGTGTTTCTTCGTTGAATAGATTCATCAGGATCGGTTGAATACATAAGTGATAAGGTTCATTTGTACTGATCTCAGTGTTGACAAAGGCAACAGCGTTTGCCGAAACGTACACAGTAAGTGAACTTTTGGATCAGTACAAATGAACCTTATCACTTAACAGTGTTTCTTGTTTGAAAACTTAAAAAGATCTTGTGTCTACACTTGTGATGACCAAACAACTTATTTTTAATGAAATTGTTTCTCTTTTAATATGTATTAAATTATCTCCAGGAGCTTTGTTTGATCTTTTATCTGGTAAATCCATCGGAGGTACAAATTTAAGATTAAGGAAACACAGGATAGCCACACCACCATCAAAGAATGATATATTGCAAATTAATTCTCTCTCAATTTGAGCCAGTTATGTGTAAATTTTTGCACTTTTTTGGAATTTACTATACTTTTAAGCTTTATTTAGAGCATTTCCATAAGTTTATAATTCTAGGTGGAATCTATGCTAGTCACTTTAAATTTACTATTTACTGTAATAGCAAAACAAATAATAGGTATACTGAGAGAAAAATACAGTTGAAATTAGAAGCATATTGATGTCATAAATCATATTTAATTGATTTTTAGCTTTTTTGTTTTTGACCATAGGATTAAGATAATGCTAGTTTCAACATTTAATTTGATATGCATATTGGAGGATAATATTGTGCGTAAATTTTGGAAGCAGAAATGCATGAACAACTTATTAAATGAGCTTGGTCGGATTTTTTAAAATGTGCTTTTCAGTGTCATACGAACGATGATCCTGAAAGAAGTTTAAGTTTCAAATTTCAACTGGATCGGTCAAACATTACTGTGTAAAGTTAATAATGATAATCTAAGATTCTTATAATGAGCAAAAATCACCCAAAAGGATTTCAAAGCATGTGAAAACAGGAACAACGAACAAAGACAAACACGATGAAAAATTAAGAAACGGAAACGCCTGACAGAAGAGATGGGTTTTAACTTGGGTTTAAATTGACTGAGAGAGGATATGTTAAGGAGGATGTAGTTTGGGAGTGAAATCCAAACAGTGCGGTATTGAAACCGGAATGAATGCTCACCGGCAGATTGGAGATCTAAGATTTGATCTTGAGAATCCTTAGAGGAGCTGGATCGTAAAGGGCGGGGTGGATTATTGGTGTGTAAAGCAAATAAAAGGTAGAGTGGAAGGGTGCCCTCAAAATGATGGAAAGCTAGGACACATAATTTGAATTTAATGCAAAATCTATAGGCAGCTAATGAAGTTCTTTGAGGATGGGAGTAACATGGTCATATTTTCTTCTTCCTTTTTTGGCTATGAGACGTGCAGCGCTATTTTGAATGCGTTGAAGCCAGTTGAGTTGGTCAGAGGTGATACCAGATAAGGTAGAATTACAAACATTAATGCACGAAGTGATGAGAGAGTTGACCTGACATGATGTTGCTCTTTCAGACAAGTAAGGGTGAATTGTGCCGATTTCATAATTAGACACATTTTCATACATACGAGGGGGTATCAAAAAGTTTTAAAGATCACCCCGAGAAAAGGAGCTATATCGTTGAACTTTTGGCTGGATGGTCACCGGTCCTTGTTTACAGTATGGTGCAAAAATGATATCATTAGCCTTTATAATTTCTATACAGGTGGCGATAGATGTCAACAACCTGCCTCCATTAACCACATAGACTGCATGAAGAAATCAAAGAAATGTTGCGTGATTAAATTCCTACATTGAAGGGTTACAGCCCAGTAATTCTACAATGACAAGCCAAAACTTAAGATTTCTGGTACCATAGTATAGGTTAGGTTCTCCTCTTTCCATTGATCATGGCCGACCTCAAAATGTTGATTTTTAGTGAAAGACAATGTGTCTTTTTTGCCTAAAAGAGGACCTCTACAAAGTCGGGCTGTAGACAGTCAGTTTTAGGTGGGAGAAATGAGTTACTTTGCACAATAGCTATGTAAAGATGACTTAAGGGTCACATAATAAAATTATGTTCCTGGCGATCTTTAAAACTCTTTGATACCCCCTCGTAACTCCAAAACGAAACACAGTTCAGCTGTGAAATTTCAAATGTTTTTTTTTAGAAAATATGAGCAACATTTTGTACCAAAAAAACAGAAGCATTTTAAACAGCATTCAGTATGTATTTTAAGGAAATTGAACTTGTTGGGGTTTAATTCTTTAAAAGTTGTAAATTTCTCAGAGTATTTTTGGTGCAAACATAGATTGACGAACCCTTTCAAAAGTGCGCGCGCACAGTGACTGCAATAAAAAGGTTGTTTATATATTTACGTAAAAAGGGTGTCATTATTGTTGAAAATTATATCAAACATAATGGTGAACCCTACTGTACTAAACTAAGTATTCCATAGGTCTTACGAGCTCTTTTAGGAGACTTTGGATGCGGCCTATGAAAAATATCACACCTCTTTTTGGCCCGCAGAATGAAAAAGGTTTCCCACCACTGATCTAAGATTACATTTCGAGAAGCAGATTTACATGGGACAGAAAGCTAGTCCGAAAGCTCACTAGTCCAACAGCTCAGTAGTTAGAATTCTAATTTAGGCTCACTATAGACCAAAGCTTAAAAAGGTTCCCTATTCCAAATTTCAAAAACAGCTTGCTAATCAGAATTTTGAATAAAGCTCACTAGTCTGATTTTATAAAAAGGCTTGCCAGTACTAATTTTTGAAAAGGCTCGCTAGTCTCTTTTAACATTCAGACTGACAAGCCTTTGGACAAGTGACCTCTTTTTTCAGACTAACAACAAGACTTTTACAAGGTACTATTTTCCCTTTAGAATAATGTTTCCGACTAGCGAGCCTTTGGAATAGCTAGATGTCAGATTAGCGAGCCGTTGGATTAGCGAGCCCTTGGACCCAAATTGACATGTTGGAAATGCTGGACATGATGGTAATGACTGTTTAATAAAACCTGAATGATTACAATAAAACACAGGTCCTTTGTTAGAATACCAGTGGCAGTATTTCCAATATTGTTTAATTGCACATTCAAAGTGACTTTAGCAGGTACAACTTTTAAGATAATAAGAGAAAGTACCGTTGGGTACGGTCCGTAGGTTTTTAGAACTAATTGTTCCTAACAATATCTAAATTTGTACTTTTCAAAACAAGAGGTAATACTAATCAAGTGGCATGGGTTAAAAATATATATCATCTTAGTATGGATAAATAGAAAATCAAATAACGAAAGAAATTAAAACTGTAATTGTGTTTATCAAAAGTTATTATCAACACTTAGCAAAAAACTTTGCAATTCTATGATGACACTTTTTATTGTTAACTAAATTGTCACAATTGGTCATCAAATGACATCAAAATTATGTAATAAAACATGACCAACATAAAATATCTAAATTTGTAGTTTCAAAACTAATAAACATCAGCCAGTTAAACTACAATTGGAATATTTCTAGATTTATCAAAAGCTTTTGATACAATAGATCATAACATTTTACTAGCAAAATTAGAATATTATGGGTTTAGAGGCATTGTTCAAACCTGGTTTAACAGCTATCTTAGTAACAGAAAACAATATGTATCGTATAATCTATGCAACTCCTCGCTTAAAGATATGTCATGTGGTGTCCCACAAGGATCTATACTAGGTCCATTATTGTTTATCTTATTTATATGTCAACGATATTACTGTTTCCTCAAATATTTTGGACTTTATTCTCTTTGCTGATGACACCACTATCACTTATTCCCATGCTAATCTAATAAATCAAATGGATATAGTTAACGATGAATTGATAAAAGTAAGCAATTGGTTTAAAG
>JXSR01S005036.1:0-10788 GCA_000969725.1 Ophiothrix spiculata
CCTGTTTAGAACAATGAATGTAGTAATCAGCCTTTTAAATTACCAAGTACTTGTATGAAAGTTCTGTCTATGTACTAAATGTTTTCCACCTCCTCAACTTCTCTTCCTCCGTTCCTGTCGTCTTGGCTTTTTTCATTTACCAAGTATAAATAAGACACCTGCACAAATCATCTGCCTGGAGAAAAATGCTAGAATAATGGTAATTACTGATGATTCGTGCTTAAAATGTCGTGAACCTCCCACTTGATTTTACGGTTGTGATGCTAAGAGTATTTGCTAGTAGTCAATCATAATTGGTTTGTACATTTTGGTCACTTATTTTCTCACATCTAGGTCACTTGGACGTGGGATGTGAAACATAAAGGTTATCTTATTATTTATAGAAATGTTCTTTGAATTGTTTTTAGTCAAGATCATTTTGATCAGATGTAAATTTGATGCAGTCATTGAAAAAGACACATGCAATTTAACATTTAAAAGGCATTTAGATGTGACGCAAGGTTAATGGGAAAACCCATGACATTCATATTTAGTTACACCTTTTCTGACAAATTTTACTTCTTCTTGGCATGACACAAAGCTACTTTTGCTGGACCATGAGTGTTGCAAATAATTACCATGATACAACACTTGAGCAAATTACAACTTAAATTGTCCACTCAAGTAGCAGATGGATTACAGATTATATTAGTTGATGACTTATAGATCATACACAACATGATTAGAATAATAAATTGTAAGGAAATTAAATGGCTTAATTATTTTCAAAATGTGTTTGATGTTGCTATAAAACATAAAAAATACAACCATCCATCACCCCAAGTTAATCATTGTATAATGTAGTTTTACCTTTCCTTTAAATTGAAATTTGCCATACAAGCGCAAGCATGTTATGCGTATGCGTACATGGAATTGAACAATGCACTACGCGATACGCACCATGCAACTAGACGAGATTAATGAATGCGTAAAAGTTACAAACTGTCCAATTAGATTAACAATTTCAATACGTACTTAACGCATAGTGTATGACTATTGAATAATGGATTGTCATTTATGATACTAGAAACAATGATTCGATAGTTGGTTTTAAATTGATGAAATACCTAGGGCCATATTCCAGAAGGATGTTTAGTTACACAGTTGTCTTAGCCAAAAATTAGCTACAAAAACCAGCCTTAAAACTTTGATTTAATTTTGTCAATAGCAATCGACGTTGTGTGATGTATTAATTGTGTCATTTACTGGACTTCATACTTTTCAACACTTGTTTGAAATTTTCATCTGTGCACCAAATGTTCTCCACGTCCTCACCTATGAGACACCTGCACAAATCATCTGTTTGGGGCAGAGGAGGTTTTCACAATATCCCACGATGCAATGCAACATTGTACAATATACCTGCAAATCCAAGTCAACTCCTATACTTCTGTACAGGCTTCTGACGTTTTTGAGGTGTCAGCAATGTGGGTAAACACTGGGCTATTGTGAAAAGAAACACATCCCTGGAAAGATATGAATGAGTACTATTCAATTGAATTCTCAATTCCTAAGAGCCCCTTGTCCAGAAAACCATTATTGCCTATTATATCTAAGTGTATCAGAAGAATGCATTGTGGGATATTCTGAAAACCTCTGTGTTTGGGGAGAAAAAATGCTTGAATAATGGTAATTAGTGTTAAGTCATGCTTAAAATGTCGTGAACCACACACTTGATTTCGCGGTTGTGATGCCACGAGTATTGCTATTGGTCAATCATAATTGGTCGGATTTATTTTTGTACATTTTGGCCGCTTATTTTCTCACATATAGGTCACTTTTGGACGTGGGATGTGAAACGTAAAGGTTATCTTATTTATAGAGATGTTCTTTGAATTGTTTTTAGTCAAGATCATCTTGATCGGATGTGAATTTGATGTTGACATTTATGATACAGACAGTAATCAACAACATTTAAAAGGTATTAAGATATGACGCAAGGTTAATAGGAAAAACCATGACATTCTTATTTGTGTTTATTTATCTCCAACCAGCCTTAAATGCAGCAAACTGTATCATGCAAAAGGTTATCAGTTTGTAAGTTGGCTTTTTGCAGATGCACAATCTCTTAGCGTGCTTCATAACACCTGCACAGTATAATTACAAGAATATGGTCCAGAGTTTCAACAACTCACCGTATCTTCTAATACGGGAACGAGCGTTGTTGATTCTTGATGAATCCACAGTTGATATTCAAATAAGCGCATCATGCACGGCACAGCGTACACGGAGGTGCGTTTACGCAGTACACACAAGTCAGCGCACTGTTCATCGCACGTCGGAAACTTGAGTACGTGCAAGGACTGGCGTTTGGGAACAGTAAAAAACGATATAAAAGCAACAAACATTGAAAAAGTTGCATTTTGCACCAGATTCTGCTAAATATTTTTATGAAGATGAGTATTTGTTAACTTGAAAACATTTAGAATTTAATTCATACGTTTTTAGAAAAATGTATGTTGCTGAAAGGTATTCAAACATGCTACAGAGTTGTTCATCCAATCAACAACTCTGCATCCGATGCGTCGGCGTATTTTTATCACGCGAGGGTGGCTTTAGCGCTCTGGTGGCTAAAGCCACCCTCTTTATAAACGTATTACTTTCATCATGTTTTTTCAACATGATTGGATAAAGATTGGCACGGTATATTCCTTAAGGTGTTTGGTCCATGACAGATCCGCCCGAAGATTTCTAGTAAAAATCGGCATGAATGATATATTATCGATGTAGAACCGATTTTAAAAATAAAAATTGGGGGTCACCGAACTAGTTTTTGCATGAGAGCTGGTTTAAAAACAGCATTTTTGGAGGTTTTTTGGGGAAAATTAGTACATGGGTGTAAGGGAAATGTGGCAAAAGTGAAATTATTAAGTGTTGATTCAAAAAATCTGCCCGAGCAATTTTGTTAATTTTTTCACAAAAGTTGCGCACAAGTATGTTCTTTCAAATAAAAATTGGGGGTCACCGAACTAATTTTCCAGAAAAACATTAAAATATGCCAATTTTTAGCTTCAAAACAATACTCAGAGTATATGCGTATTGCGGCACTTACCAACTTGGAAACTAGCGCGTACTGGTACGTGTGGACGGCGCGTGGACCAGACACCTTAATAAGCTGCAAACATTTGTGATTTGAACTTTTTCAAGATGCAGTTCTATTTTAGTGATTTCACATGCCCCAGAAGTTATAAAATGGCTCTTTTTAAACAATAGAACTTAGTAATGTATACATCAATGATAATTTTAATTAGTTTGAAAGTAACAAGCAACCATGACTAGTTTGAACTAAATGTGTTAATGAAGGGATTTATATAAACAATTATTTTGTTTAATCTTGCATTAAATTTATTATTGTGTTTATTTTATATTTCAAAAACTTGGTTTGTATTGCTAATTAAGGCCCGGTGCAGACTCCTCTATCGTATAGACTATTTTGCTTAGAATATTCTATGCTGACGACAAAATGACGTAGGTCATCGAATAAAACTGTGTGTTTTATTCGGTCATTACGTCATTTTAGATAGTGGAGTCTGCACCGGGCCTAATGGCATCATTTAATGTAACATTTAATTCCAGCGTAAAATCACCATTGTATGTCCCCACAAAATATATAATCTAATCACTGTTTTCTTTGTCTTTCTCTTTCATGTATTTCTCATTTCGTTTGGTTGATGGCAAAATTTGACTCTGAAACAAAACGTGTATACTATGTAAATACCTATAATAGGTAAGTCAATCTAATTATTACTTAATACTATTAATGTGACCCGCTATATCGAAAGGTACCTTGAGGGTCCCAAAATGAAAATTGATTTTTTGGTCTTATCTGAAAGATTATATGTTAAGCTTCAAAATGACACCTTGCTTTTGGTTATTGGATGTTCGGTTGCAAAGTTACATTGGGCTGATTCAGAAAACTATGGTTCTGAGAAAATCAAGTTTTAAGTTTCTGTACTGGTAAAACTTGAATGGGGAAAGGATTTTTATCTCGGTTTTTAAAACATTTGTCTTGTGTTTTTGATGTTGGAACCTGATTAATATGATAGAATACACTTCAAAGGTAACGTTTCAGATGATATTAGAAAATTAACTATGCTAAGCTTCAATGGCCTGTATCTCGTAATTAACTATGCCGACCTTAAGGTACCTTTCGATATGATGGGTCACAAATGTTGATTGCAAGGCATGTACAGCATGAGTCAAAAAATCGAGCATCAAGCAAGTGAACATCCTGTTATAGAAGAAAAGAGTAATTTTTGCAAAAATGATTCAAAAGGCCATTTATTTAGCTTCTGTTTAAAGTTTTAAATTAAATTGATTGCGAAAAATCAAAATGTAGTGGAACTATGTGTCACATTGCTCAATTTAAAGGCCAAACTAATGCTGGAAATTTCAGGCATTTTTATGCCCGGGTACTTGAATTTTTTTAGAGCAGACACCCGGGTACCCGAAAATAAAAAAGTATATTTGTGAAAGATATCATGTGAAAGATAATTTGTTTTGTTTCTATATTGGTTTCATCTTTTTCCGTGATATACTCAACACAAAGTAATATAAACAAGTTGATAAATGGATTGACATTTTTGGATTGACAGCCTTGAAAAAACATAAACAAGTCAATTGCAATATTAGACAACATTTTGTGATATTAATGGGAGCACCAAGTATCTCATGTTTTGTTTCATATCTATTAATATAAAGGGTTTTGTTTACCAGATTACATTATTGTAATGGGACAGCCTAGATTTCACCAGTAAATTGTTGTGTATGGCAGGAAAGGATATTGATGTTGGCAAATCCAAAAAAAAATCTGCTAGAAAATGAATATTTTCAAACATTTTGTTCAATGTCATTGTTAGAGGCATTTCTATTTTCCATAAATGTGATGACTCACCCCGAAAACGGGGACTTTGCGACGAACACTTTTCAAGAAACAGTTGAAAATAGGCAGCACAAAATAAAGAAAAAAATAAGAATTTCCAGCAGATTTTCTGTTGTAAAAGTTGATTGTCTTGATCAATTTCAACAAGTAAGGTGTCATTTTGAAGGTTTAGAAAATATTTCAACAGATGAAATGAAATAATCAAAATTGATATCATATGCAAAGTCTCCCCTTTCGGGGTAAGCCATCACATATTTATAATATTTATACTACAATGACTATAATCTCTTCTGTGTTAATCGTTAGTATCTGTTTTGATTTCCTATAAAAGCTCTCTTTTCATGACATTTAAAGCTTTTATAGTGAGCATATTAAAATCAGTAAGTTTAGAAAATTTGTATTAGGATGAAATATCATAGCCAGCTTATTTAAACATAATCTAAATTCATCGGTTTTTTTTCCCTTTCTTTTCTTGTTCTCGATTACAAATTATGTTATTTTACAAAATAAGTATACAAGTATTGCATGTGATATCCATGGTTACTTGTATTGCAAACTAATTAAATTTAAAATGCACATTCCGTACTGAAAAAAAGAGAAATAACAACTTAATTACGTTCACCCATTAATGATTTAGTATGATGAGCATGAAAGTATTCCGATGAATTCTCTATAGAAATTGCCTAATAGATATAATGTTCGTGCATTAATGAAATGAATGGTCCTAATATAAATTGAACATATTTTGTAATGTACATGTATATGAAAAGCATTTTTGAAATATTTTAATGGTGTTTTTAAAATAAATTTAGTATATATGTGACCCGTCATATCGAAAGGTTCCTTAAGGTCGGCATAGTAAATTACGAGATACAGGCCATTGAAGCTGAGCATAGTCAAAACTCACGTCCAAAGTCGAATTTCTAATTTCATCAGAAAGGTTATTTTTGAAGTGTATTCTATCCTATTAAATCAGGTTCAAACATCCAAAGTATAAGAAAAATGTAAGATAAAAATCCTCTCGCCATTCAGGTTTTACCAAGTACAAAGACTTTAACTTAAATTTTTTCTCAGAACTATAGTTTTCCGAATCAGCCCGATGCCTTTTACCAATTTGGATATAACCTCGCAACCAAACATCCAATCATGACATTTATAAGCTTTTATTAAAATCAGTAAGTTTGAAAAAAAAGGTTGTATTTAGAATGAAAAATCATGGCTATTTCCTTTAAAATAATTTAAATTCACCTGTTATTTTGTTTTCCTTTTCTCCGGTACAAATTATGTTATTTTACCAAATAAGTACACAAGTATTGCATGTGATATCCATGGATACTTGTATTGCAAACTAATTAAATTTAAAATGCACATTCCGTACTGAATAAAAAGAGAAATGACAACTTAATTACGTTCACCCATTAATGATTAAGTATGATGAGCATGAAAGTATTCCGATGAATTCTCTATAGAAATTGCCTAATAGATATGATGTTCGTACATTAATGAAATGAATGGTCCTAATATAAATTGAATATATTTGGTAATGTATATGTAAAGCATTTTTGAAATATTCTAATGGTTTTTTTTTTAAATAAATTAAGTATATATGACTTGATATACATGTTTGTAAATAATTCAGAATGTGTCAGTAAATATTAAGCTTCAATTAAAAATCTTGAAAGGTTTATTTAAGAACTTTTGCTGAGTATATTGAAATGGGTTTTACAAGCTACTAAATTCCCAAGAAATTAATAGTGTTGCACTCAATGGTATCATTTAAATGTCAATCTTCCCTTAATATAAGGCTACTATATGAAATTTCACTAATTTTATTAAGATTTATTAGATAAAATTGGGATAAGAAAGTCATACAATTCAATTTTTGACATTTAATTGTGATTATTTTAACACATTTTATCAAAACTATATCATTTGACTGCAATAGAGATTTATTAAGTAAGTATGTTTCCCAAGGGGTAGAGAACATGTAAAGCTCATGTAGGAGGAATTTCTTTTTCGATTTCAATAAAGGATCAATAAAAGCACCATGCTGGCTGAAGATTGCTTCCCAATCCAACTTAGTAACAAATAGTGTGCAATTGTACTCTTACTCCTTCGTGAGAACTTTGCATTTTTTCCAAACCTGATTACATGGTGTCTTTTTGATTTGCCAAAACTTGGACTGACACTTTTTCTGGCTTAATTTCTTTGTACAATAGGCCAGTTCAAATGTTCTGTCTGTGCATAACAATGCATTTTGTAATCCGTAGTAAAATATTTTGTTAACCCATTACTAATTCTATTCACTGGAGTCAATAAGTATAGATAATGCCCACTTGAGAAATTGCAATCCTTGACAGTCCTTTTGTGTTTACACGAAATAAAGCACAACTAAACTTCTCTAGGCGTTATGCTTTTCGTCAAAGACAATAGCCTATCCTATACTTTGATTGACAGGCCTCTTTTGTGCGGTAAAATTAATTCGATACTTCTATTGTCATTTACGATTTAGTTAACAAAATCCTTTGTCCTTTAATGAGATAGCGGACAGAACATTTGAACTAAGCTAATGTTTGATTAACAATTACATAGTTTCAATTGGCTTGAAATCATTGCGTGTCGTTTTGGCCTAAAATGTCTGTCTGGAATTGGATTTAAATTTACATAGTATCATTTGGCTTGAATTCATTGCCCAAAATTTGATCAACAATGTCTTGGTGTCATTTTGCTTGAAATATCTGGTCCAAGTTAGATTGTCTAATAGATGGTGCTAACTGATTTGATTGATTATATACTCTGTAATGGTATCTCCCTGATGGGCTCTATGTATGTGACCTAGGATATTAAAGATATAGTAAAATTCAAACCCTTTGTTTTGGAGTTTCATATAATGCTATTACTGTCAGCAGGAGTTTTAATAAAAACTTTTGATAAAAATGTATACAAGTATAGATTTTATGAAAGTAAATTAGAAGAAAAATGTCATTTTGATATCAGGTTGTCTCAACAAAATATATGGTATATTTTGAGTGAATTGGCTTTCTGTAGTTTGATGCCAATTTTCAGATGAGTTAATCAAAAAAGTATCGTGAAAACTTTCTTTCATATTGATTTTCATAATCTAAAACATTTTATCTAGGAATGCAGTTTTTGTTTTTCTAGGTAAATCATTTGTTTTTCAAGCATTTTGAGGCACAAATCAAGATACATAACATTGGCATAATTTCATGTACATTTGGTAATATTGGTTGGCCTACTATCCAGAGCTTTTGGTGCACCTGGCCTCGGATTTGTGCCTAGAGTCGGCCGGAATGTGTTGGGTTGAACTGCTGACCACTTTTCTTCTCAATTTCTGCCTTTTATAGGCCCTTGTCTGTTTTCACCTCTTGTTACCCAATCGCTGATGCAAGCCAAGTCTTGAGTGTGCGAGTTTGTGCTTTAAAACTTCTTTCCACATGTTGAAGGGATGATGTTCAGCTTCATAAGGTTCAACACTTCTTTCTTGCGCTTCTCCTTCCTTCAATATACTCAAAAGTGATTCTTTTGGGGTTCCTACCTGTATTGATGTATATTCAACTGTGTTTCTCCTTCTATTATCTAATTTTGGGAGTTGGGCATTATCTAATCCAAATAGCTGTTCGAATATATTTTCTAGCTTGGCCTTGCTTCCTTCTTCCCTCAAGTCCAAGTTGATTAAATTTTTCAGTTCTTCTACCATCTTTGCAATGGGCATTGGTTCTTCAAATCGTAATGTGTGCCTATTTTGGTAGGAATGGAGGATTCGAGCCTCAGCATTACCAACAGGCACAATTGCGAAACAATGGTCGCCTCCATATGGGTGCAAAAATGCTACTTGTATCCAAAGCTTGCCCTTTTTCAACTTTTTATGAATCTTGTCAAATGTCTTCAGATTTATTTTGACACCATATTCGCATTTATATATGGTTGAAACATCATGTAATTGGCATTGAATAATATATGCCCATTTTATACATGAAGTGTCTTCCTCATTTATCTGTTTCAGAGCTGCGTTGTTTGTTGAAGTGGTGCATGTCCTTGCTAGTTTTAGTAGAATTCTTGCAATGTTTTGCTGCACTTCTGGCTGCATAGTGATCTTTGGGAATTCTTTTGAGAGCAGGCCCAAGTGAAAGTTCTTGTTACAATTTTTTACAAAATTCTTTCCTCTTAAATAGGATTACCCTCAATTTGTTTTTGGAAGTGTATGCTTTATTTTGTGTATGTTTGTAGGGTTTGCATTTCCACTCTTTCACAGGTCTGTTGAGCCAGTGATTTGTTTTACAACCGATTACCCTTTGCTCTACCTCGTTGTTGTTAACTTGTGCTATGAAATTTCCACGAAAGTCTGTACATTTTCATAGATTTCTTTTTTATGACCTTTAAGCTGATTTTCAAATACCCTTGTTTCTATTTCCTAAAACAAGTGCAGAAATTAAGGAAGCTATTATGGGAACTACATGGAGGTGGTATCCTATTAAAGTGTTACGAAAATGTAAAATACATGTTAAAGGTACATGTAAAATGTGGCATAAAATGCTACTTTTTGAATGTAGCTATAGATGTACGTTTTAACCATTTGCAGCCAAAACTAGTATTAGTCGGCTAAAAGGCCAACCCTGACTTTAGAAGAGATTTTGTTTTGCAATTTACAGTAAATCAAATTGCCAAATGTTTATGTATTGAAAGGTTTGCATATAATTAACATAAGCTTGTAATGACAATGTGTAAGGAAAATTCTTTCTTCTTACAACTTCCACTTTTTGATATCATGGGACTCTGACTCCAAGATACAAATGATGCAGATGCAGTCACTCTTGAATTCTAATTCTATAACATGTATTAAACACGTTGAAATAAAATCAAACATTATGGTGAACAGAAATTCTGCAGAGTTACATTACTACGATGTTGACACAACAACTGCGGAAATAATAGTGACTGGCGTGGGTTTCAGATCGCAAGCTAAATGTATATTGTGCATATAATTGTAATTAAAACAGTGGATTGAGTTAAATAACAAAAAGTAGATAAATTTACTACTGTTCTGTTTTCTGTTCTGTTGAAACAGATCGCAAATCGATCGTGTTGTTCTGTTGTTATTTGATTGTAAACTAGAATGCCGACAGAACTCATTCTACTTTTCATTTTGGTCTTTATGTAGTTCTATTTTGTAAAAGAAAAATGAGTACAATCAAGAGCTAACATGCTTTACTTTGTTTTTACGATGAAAATTACGATTTGAAATTAAGAGCAAAGGAAAAACAGGAAAGTACAATGCATGTGCATTAGTTCATTAGTACATTGACATTGTAGAACTAATATGCTTTTGTTGTTTTTCTAACTACATCGGTATTTTTGGTTTATGTCAATAAAATTGATTGATTGTATGTATGATGGGGACCATGTAAAATTGAAAAATATTTCATTATTTATTTTGACACAGAAAAAATGTAAATGCTAGTGTTTCTCTACAAATATGTAGTCTCAGTATTGTGTTTTTAATAGACTTGAACATCCTTCAGCTTCAATTTGAGATAGTTAATAAATTAATGCAACTAATAAGCATATCAATTTGTGATTTTAGAAGCGATTTTGTTTTTCAATTTACAGTAAATTAAATGGCCAAATGCTTATGTACAGATAGGTTTACATATAATTAACATAAGCTAAATGCATATTGTGCATAATTGTAATTCAATCAGTGGATTGAATGTTTAAATAATAAAAAGTGTTGTTTGATAAAACCAGTTAAAAAAAATTAGAATTGGAAGTTCAAAGCAGCAAGGACAAAACAGGAAAGTACAATGCTTGTGCATTATTTCATTAGTACATTGGCATTGTAGAATATG
>JXSR01S005036.1:63563-88335 GCA_000969725.1 Ophiothrix spiculata
TAATGAGGGCAGGCCCGTAGGCAGAAGAGGGGGGGGGGGGGGAAGGGGGGGTGACCGCCCCACCCCCTTTGAATCAAAGCCCCCCGAAAGTTTTAAAAAAATCCCAAAATGTCCACCAACAACACCTATAAAGCACCAAAACACGTAAATGTATGCTGTTTCTTAACTCTTTCACTCCACCGAGCCGCTGTGTCACAGCTCTCAAATGCGTGCACGATTGGCCGGAATTTATAATTTGATGCAATTTGTTCAAATTGCTCGAAAAATAAAACTACAAGCCCAAATCTGTTGAAAATTTGCCAGCAAGCAGTTAAAACAAAGAGCTATCTAGCACCATCAAAGAGAGTAACCCTGGCGCACTACAATTATCATATGCTATCATTAAGTGAGGTGTCTGTGAGCTTGCTGTCCAAATAGGACAGATTGTTAAAATTTTATTCCGGAGGGAAAGAGTTAATAAAATATTGCACAAAATGGCTGGAAAACTACTGAAAACCTTTTTTTTTTCTTGTCAGAAAACATTTCCTCCAAAAGGTCCACTTTTATGAAAATCTGCCACCCCCTTTGAAAAATCCTGGCTATGAGCCTGAATGAGGCCACATGATCCTAATGAAACAGTTTTAGTCCTAGTAGCTGGTGCATGGACTGTTTACAAAAAAGAAAGAAAGTCATAAGAAATATCTGTATTTGATGCTTTTCCTGAACATGCACTCATGTCGATATTTTGATACTTCCTCCAGAATAGTTAATATAGACCATCTTACAGAAAAACAAGCATTTATAAACATGTTTGTGTTTATTTAAAAATTATCTCGATTTCCTAATATCTAACCATTCAAAGCATGAAGTCTGTGTTAGTTCATATCAACTGCATTTAATTCCAAGGTCATATAATCTACACAATTTTATTTATGGGTCTAGACTGGTCTTATGTGTATTTCCTACTATTGTACCATTTAAAAAGATCATTTGCCCTGAAGCTTGAACTCTATATGAGTACATTTCAACTGTAGGCCTATTCAACTCCAAGGTCATGTAAATCTACACAGTTCTTGGTTAATGCATCTTAAATCTGGCAATATTGTTTTGCATCTTTTGAGATCCCCATAAGCCAACCAGCTTTATTCTTTAAGTGTTTATTTCTAAAACCAGTCACCACCAAGTACAGCTTCAGGGCAACAAAGCCTGACTGCACTTTTATGATTTCCCAATTATTCTGATAGCATCCATGACTATTGTGACTGTCCACCGCAAACTCCTCATAATGTAGGCATTTCTTATTTTGACATACATTTAAAGGCCATATTCTTGTGAAATTATTTTTTACTGATTTTTAATGTACATTCCTCTTTTAAAGTCTTTGCAAAATATAAGCTTTCCTTTCCACTCCACTATATTTGAAAACTAATATTTTGTAGATTTACTTACTTACGGAATGTGAATAAAATAAAAACTTACACTTTGAGGAGTCTGTCTCTTCTTCTGGATGCTGTATGAACTTGAAATCAATTTAAAACTTTGATTTATGAATTTAAACTTAAATTTATTATGTTTCTTTGAAGTTGTACATTTTACTCCCTGACAACCTTTGATGGACCATAACTTGATTGAATCATGTAAAGTTCATTAAGGTGCCATTTTAATCCTTATAGCATGGTCCTTAGAAATATTTAAGAAAGTGAAAATGACAAGATGCTGCCTCCAGCTGTGGTAGTATGCTAATATGATTTTATCCTTTTAAGTTTACATGAATTCTGTAATCTCGTTGGTAAACTTACCATCAAAAACAACGTTTTAGTCATAAAAGCTTTATAAACCGAACATGGAAAGGCCCAAGTCACAGCCATGCCGCGCGCTTGGTTGGGTGTGTGCGTATTGATCTAAGCTGCATTCCATATGCGATACACTCTTACGCAGCAACTTAAACGATGCATGAACACACAATTAGTTCAATTGATAACGAGCAATATAGTGTTTGTGTATGAGTCACGGAATATGGGATATATTCAGGGTTTGACTTATTTTAATTTCTGAAAATCATGAATACGGGTTTTGTTTTAAATAAGTTTGACCAATGGGATTACAGAATTTGTGTACATTAAGGATAAACAGATATATTCCATGTTTCCAATCATACTTTGGAAAACAAACTTTGCTGGTGTTTTGAAGTAAGCAAAAGGATTTTAAATCTGTCAAAAAAATCAATGTTGTCAAATTACAACCATCACATGTATTTCACATGTAGCACAAAATGAAGTTTGCTGCATTTACGGTACGTATGAGATGGACAGTCTCACATATTGCTTTTCAGTATAAAAATTGATGCAGTCTTCAGATTAATCTTAGCAATATTAAAAAATGATCTTTGCTTCACTAATCCTATTATTTGTATGCCTTTAAGGTTCATAAATGGTCACTATTAAGTATTTCTAGCAGGTGATATTGTAGAAAAGGTTTATTCAAGTTTCTGATTAGATAATGGTTTATTACTCCTGCTTCATAGCATAGTAAAACATGTATTGCTAACCCTTGAGAAAACCTTCATCAGGTAATTTATATATTAACTTCGATTACTGTCAAAGTTCACTTAAGAGGATGTTAAATATCTGTCTATGAGGTAAAAAGGGGAAAGAAGGAGGGATCTGTTTAATTAATTTAATCAAAATGAAATTGAACTTTAATTGATATAAATATCTCTCTTCTGTAACAAGCTTGATGTCATGTGGAAGTCTGATATTACCAGGGCAACCAAGATTGAATTCTTCAGGGCCTGTGTTGAAAGCATCTTATTGTATGGCGCAGAAACATGGACTATGAAGAAAGAGCTTCAAGACCGCTTAGATGGCACCTACACCAGGCTACTAATGCGCGTCCAAAATATGTCCTGGAAACAACATCCAACTAAGCATCAGATCTATGGTGATATACCCCCCATCTCTACAACCGTGGCACAGAGGAGAGCCCAGTTTGCTGGTCACTGCTTTTGAGCCAAGGACCAAATCATATCAGACCTTCTTCTTTGGAGACTGCCATGTCCAAACAGAGGCTGTAGACCATTAACGTACCCTGATACCATATGTAGAGATACTGGCTTGAACTTCAATGAGCTTGGAAGTGCAATGTGTGATAAAGATAGTTGGAAAAGATGTGTGTCATGGATCTTGACGGCAGTCGAAGGATGACTATGATGATCTCTCTTCTAGCAAACCTGAGATCTATTCAAACTGATAATTTGATAAAGATAATGCAAATATGTGACCCGTCATATCTGAAGGTACCTTAAGGTCGGCATAGTAAATTACGAGATACAGGCCATTGAAGCTGAGAATAGTCAAAAATCACGTCCAAAGTCGAATTTCTAATTTCAACTGAAACATTATCTTTGAAGTGTATTCTATCCTTTTAATCAGGTTCCAACATTGAAAACATAAAAAAAAATGTGTTAAAAAGCAAGATAAAAATCCTCTCTCTATTCAAGTTTTACCAAGTACAAAAACTTGATTTTCTCAGAACTATATTTTTCCGAATCAACCAAATGCTTTTTATCAATTTGGGTGTAAGTTCGCAACCAAACATCCAATAAGCAAAAGCAAGGTGTCATTTTAAAGCTTAAAATCTCAACTTTAAGATAAGATCAAAAATCCTATTCTGATGTTGGGACCCTTACGGTACCTTTCGATATGACGGGTCATACTAGTCGGTGTAATTTTAAACCTGCTGGTCTAGAGTAAAAATTTCTCCCATTTTGATAATACAAGTTGAAATTGTTGAAGATACTTTGTTTTTAGGAATAAAAAGTAGGTTATTATTGAATGTGAGTCAAAGGCGTTGACTTTTAAAGAGAGCGGCAGAATTATACCCATCTTGAGAGATCATCCCAAGTGTCATCCTTCAATTTTCAAGATTATCATTTCATTTCATTTCATTTATTTGTTTCATCTCATCATACACAAGAAAATACATGTAAAGTATGTAAGTAAATATAAAAATACAATGTATATAGAATACATTTGAGAATAATATAATATAAGACGATTCATACAAGTGTATGAGAGACATGGATGCCTCCGAAAACGCTAGGCGTGTGGGCGGAGGCACCCAGTTTACAAAATTAGAACATATTATAAATGATATAACTGGAATCAAACTGTAAGTTGCATACATTGAGGTAGACAGAGTTACAGAGAAAGCTAAGCAAAAAAAAACCCAAACAAACAAAAAGTAACCTTAAAAACCCGCAATGAATAGAGAAGCATAAATCAAATACATGTATTACATGCTTGAGGGTGGTGGGTTACACAGACGTGTATCTTATGAATTATGCTGTATGTAGTATTTTAAGATGTCAGAAAATGAGGGTGCAGGACAAACATACGGGACAAAAAAGGGTATCACGTGACTGGAGCGTACTCATTATTTATGGATTCGAGGCTGTATTGACCGATAATGTGTTTCTTTAGTATGCTTTTAAAAGAGGCGAGGGAACGAACAGGTCCTTGGGTATTAATAGTATTAGCTGCAAGCATTGACCTAGTTGGCTCAATATGGAAATCAAGGGCTTGTCTCGTGCTATGGTCATGGATGTCAGCCTTGGTTGCAAAGATATTATTTGGGATATCATGCGGAAGTAAATTAAAATTGTGCCGATACATGTGGGTAGCAAGCTGATATGTATAAATATCACAAACTTTGAGTTTTTTTAGTGCTATGAATAAAGGGGCTGTATGCTCTAGCCAAAGGGAGTTAGTGCACGTTCTAATAATTTTCTTTTGTACTATAAAAAGGGACTCTAAATTTGAGTTATTTTTATTTCCCCAAATGAGTGTGCAGTACGACAGGTATGGTAGAACAAGCGCATTTTGAGACAATTTTAGTTATGTGAGCAGTATGAGCTTTCCAAGACAAGTTTTCGTCTATTAGGACTCCTAAGAACTTAGTAACATCAACCTTTTCAATATTTTTGTTGTCAATTTTGATTTGGATGAATTATCTTATATCATGGGAGAATTATTTATAACAATTCATGACAGTTGAAGAAATTCACTTCAAATATGAAGCAACTTCAATCAATATTAATTTTTATCATGTATGAATGAATGTTGTTATTAAGTTACATAAGAATTTGTTTAGCAGGTAATGTTATGTACCTTCTTCCTGTCTAGCACTTATTTCATTAAATCGTGGCATACAGACTTCACATCCATTGAAGCCTGATGTAGAGGTCTTTGACTTTATATTTATAGCAAAGCAAGTATTTAGATTCCTACTTTTCCTTTATGATTTTGAGGTTGGGATTATTCGAATGGTTTTAAAGCTTTTGATAAAATGGTATATTGTTGTTTGTATGGTACATGTTTGTAAGGCCAAGAAAAAAAATGAATTGTTGTTTGCCCTCCGTCGGAAAAATTGAAATTTTGGGTTGGTCGGTCGGTTGATCTTTTCTTTTTTTTTACTCTTCACATGTATTTTAAAGAATGATGTCATTCCATGGATTTTAATTGTGACTACCAAGCAATGCAGGGCTTAATCAAAGATTGTTGGTCATTATTTAGAGGAAATTTGCATTTTATACTACTAAATGTGACTTTATACTGCTAAATTTTACATTTTACATCGAAAATATTGAGTTCTCATATTTTACATGTTTGAAGTAAAAAAAATAAGATAAAATACCCGACCCAAATTTTTGGCATTTTAGGGTCGGTCACGGAGGGCAAACTAATAGAGACAGTATTAAAACCTAGCGATATACTATCTTCCTAGGTAAAAGCTTAATTTGATATATAAACAGGTACATCTCAGGTAAAATTTGTTGTTTTCCTGTTGCATTGGTACTTCTACTTACAATCCATATATTGATCGTGAAACGCACATTATATAAAGATAACCCAATTTTCTTCAAAAAAACATTCATCTTTATCATTGTGTTTGAGGATTCGTGAACTATCCCAGTGTTATATGAATCAATATACACCAATCTCATTATGCCTATGTCCCACCAGTATTTTCTGCTTTAGAATGTATTCCAATGTTAAGTATTTCAAGCAGTGGCGTAGCCAGGCCTTTCTCCAAGGGTGGGCAAACCACCCAAGATTTCTCTAATGGATTTTATCTAGCGACTTTACAGGGGTTCCAAGGGGCCGACTCAGCCGGGTTTTTCAAGAAAAACCGCCAAATATTGTGCTTTATGAAGTTTTCAACCTATTTTTTGGCAATTTTCAGCTCTAATTGTTGTAATTTTATGGGAAAAAGACAATTTCCTGCCCCCTTTATTTTTCTCCCAGGTCTTCAAAATTTCTCAAAAAAATTTCCGAGGTGGGCAAATCGCCCACCTTGCCCACCCCTGGCTACGCCACTGATTTCAAGTATTATTATAACATAAGCATTGAGATGATTTTGAAACATCAAGTTGGCTGAAAATGTTCGGCAACATTGCAAGGATTTTTTCTCAAAAAACAGTGTTCATTATGAATTGCACATCTTGGGATAAGTTAGGGAATAGAGTTTTCATTTTGTTTAATAAATTAAAGAAAATTTCACTCACACTCAAGGAATGTTTGCCAATGCATCTGCAAAGGTCACAAAGCATCTAGGAATGTTTGGCAACACATCACATGAATGTCCAGTGGTGGACCCTTAATCCTTGAAACAGCACTGAAGCAAATAGCTCAGTTGGACTAAGGGCCAAAACATAGTCGGCCTCCAAACAAAATTTTCACTACCAAACATTTGGTCAAAATGACGATTGACTCCAAACAAAATAACTTCAACACCGGTACCGAGTTGAGACCAAATAAAATTTCGCGCTAGATTGCACATGTTATTGAATTGCCTTGGCCATATACATTGGACCAAATGTTTGCTACCCGTTCTTACTTTATATTCGATGGCAAATATTTGGTGACGTCACGACCAAATGTTTGGTAGAATTTTGTTTGGAGGCCGACTATGATTTGGCCCTAAGGCATTAGCAGCAGACCATGATGTCTGTTCCATAAAATATTCATTATATTTGACTTTGAATGCTGGTCTCATTACCAGCCTTATTGTAAGCCTCCCACATACCTTATGGCTATGTTCAGCAACAACAAGAAAGTCAATAAGGTCTGACCCATTAGCACATTAAGTGCATGGTTATGAGACTAATCAATGAACTAAATTCAGCTGAATACATGGTGTAAATGAAAAGCTGCTTTATGTCACGCATGACAAAAAAATCAAATGTATGAAATCATTTAGGGCCGGTTTTTGAGCAATAATATATGTGATGACTCACCCCGAAAAGGGGGACTTTGTTACAGAAAAATTTCAAGATACAGGTGAAAATAGGCAGTCAAAAATAAAGAAAATAATAGGAATTTCCAGCAGATTTTCTTTTGTAAAATTTGATCGCCTTGATCAATTTCAATAAGAAGGTGTCATATTAAAGCTTAGAAAATGCTGCAACAGATGAAATGAAAAATTCAGAATTGATATCATCTTCAAAGTCCCCCCTTTCGGGGTGAGCCATCACATATTGAGGTTAAGGTTTGACCCATTAGCACATTAAGTGCATGATTATGAGACTAATCAATGAACAATCATATGAAGCT
The DNA here is from genome assembly GCA_000969725.1 of Ophiothrix spiculata. NCBI lineage: Eukaryota > Metazoa > Echinodermata > Ophiuroidea > Amphilepidida > Ophiotrichidae > Ophiothrix > Ophiothrix spiculata. The sequence goes on from JXSR01S005036.1 coordinate 71,156, forward strand.
GAATAAATCTTGAAAATAAAAGCTGCTTTATGTCATTTATGTCATACTTGTTACAAAATCAAATATATGAAATCTTTTATAATAGAAGTTTATAAATTATTTTACTTTGTGTCTCTTTTGTATATGTTGTTATTTTCTTGTCAATCTTGTCACTGTTTTTCTGATTTTTTCTGAGATTTTTTCAAGTTCAAAATAAGTCTCCAATTTGACAATTAAGTTAAAATTTTTAGATGAGCATAATAGTGACTGGTAATTGTGTATTTGGCTAGATAAATTTAAAAGTTGTTGGATGTCAGATCCATTTTATTCTAAATTCATAAAATACTTCTCAAAGATATTGTTGTTTAAAATTGATAATTTACATATAGTGAAAGGCGATAGGTCTGTACACTTTCATCATATCATCATAAATATCTGAGGCCATTTTTGTGTGTTACCTAACAAATTCCACTGGAAAATTGCTACAAATAACAAAAATAACAATGCATGACGTGCCTCCTCTCCATCTAAATGGAATCACCTGAACTCTCAGTCAACTGGGACTGCAATATCCAGCTGAAGCTATCATGACACAACCATTGTTTCTTGCTGTGATTTCTTAACCTACTTGAATTTGCATAAACTAGAGCAAGAATAAAGTCAGGCTATTTATTATGAAATCAGTCTCGTTGGCATCTTATATTTATAAAACAATCAAGGTAACAAAGAAGAGGTTAATATCTAGATACATAAACCAAACTATCATGAGGATGAGCCCTTCCTTTCAAAAATAGCGAGTACAATACAGCATAAACATCCTTGGAAAAATATGCGAGTGACAGTTGATATGTCATTATACAAGCCATTGATTTTTCCATCACAAGTGGGTCAGGTTACGAACGTATACGTGTTTTGGAAATGCCTCAGGAGCACAATATTTAGTGCTTTGTTTGGAAAAGAAGAGCATTAATTGGATAGAAATTTTGCAGAATTATATAACCGATTGTACGATTTAAATTGGTTGTATGTAGAAATCCATGATGATTGTAAATGCAATGGCTGCTTGATGAATGGTGGGTGCCAAAGGGAGGATGGTTGCTTTATGGTTGATTTTGTAACATTAATTTTATTTTATTATTAATAGAATAGATACTGAAACTAAGTATTTAACAATGAATTCTTATTAATTTTTCATCAAAACTTATTTCAAAGTAAAGAACACCCTTCAAAGGAACATTTGACAAGAAATAATGATGAATTACAAGAAATAATGAATTTCCACTATTTTAACATTTGACAAGTTTATAATGTTAATGGGTTTTTTTTTATTATCTATTTTTTAAAAATCCCTTAAAAATCTGAGTTTGTGAATTTCCATATTGAAAGAAAATTCCCTTAACCAAATGGCTTGCTGGCTTTTTTTTGCCATTAAGTGTTTTTATTATCAAGAAAAACTTTTTTTAATTCTAAAATTTAGGAATGTTTTATGCAGCAAAAGTTTGTTGCAAATTTAAAATTTAAAAAGCCTCCGTTTGACACCTTGTTTGTTATAAGCATGGAACTTAAGTGCCAAAATTACAAGTCTCCAGTTTGTAGTTGAAAAAAGACATTTTGTAATTTTGTCATAAAATTGTGATAATCTCTATTCAGTTTGAACCTCAAAGAATGAAAATTAGTCTCAAAGAACACAAATTATTACACCCCTTATATTGGAGTGTCCATAGAGTCCACCAGGCCTTCAAAATCCGCGGTAACGCGGCCGCGCCATTCCCAGAAAAAATAATCGGTTAAGTTAAAAAAAATAAAGTCAAATAATAATAATAATAAATATCACAAGAATTTCTGATGACAGATGATTGTTTTTGGCAATATTGAATGATAAAATACAAATAAATGAGACAAATTTTGGGGTGAATGTCAAATTAATGTCAAAACCAAGCGAGTTTTTAAAGCTACTCATGTATTTGTTCGTAAATCTCACAGAAAATCCTCATCAGCACAATAAAGTTCCCAGAAAGGTTTATCTTTTTTCTATACCCTGGAGTCCACTTGCATCTTTAAATTTTGGTAAGATTGACATGAACATAAACAAGACAAATAGACTTTGATCAGTTAACGTATTTAGCAAATTATATTATGCACTGAAGTAATTGCTAATATGCATTTTGCAACACGCACAAAAGCTAGCTCATTGTTTTGGGACAGACATATGCTTTCAGTGCCCTCCAAGGGTTACACATATAAGAGTGTAAATGATCAAAAATAAATAGAATTCAGCTCTTTCAGTAATTAAATGCAACATTCATAAGTGCAAATACAAAGTGTGTAGATAAACCAAAAAATTGGCCTAGATTACAATGGAAAGTATGTGTTTCTATGCAAGCAAATGGATTGAATCTGTTGAGAAATGAAAGTTTTGAACATTTATTTCATGGAGGCAGTACTGGTCGCATATCATGTTGCTTGTTCTCTATAGTTTCTATCACAAAATTTGGCTCTCTTCTTGGTGGAACAATATTGACTAGGTAAAGCAAGTGGGTATTTGGATAGACTTTGCTGAAATGTATTGAAATTAGTATTAAAAAAAAAAAAATGTAAGAAAGTCCCTTTTATTACTCAACTGCTCAGCATGCTATATGAAAATTAAGTGTAAATAAAAACACAAGGTGCAAGATGGATGAATTGGTTGTTCTGATAGATCAGGCCAAAAAAAAAAGAACTCTGTCTTAGGTTCCTTAGGCCCAAAACCCTAAGTGCTACGCTTTTTTTTTTTAGTCAAAAATGGCTATGCGCACGCAGAAATCTTTTTTTTTTTTATTATTAATTCTTTAGGTCACTTTTTTTTTTCCGGCCACTTCACGGCCGAATTTTTTCCTTTTTTTTTCTATGCACGCAGGAAGCTGAGACAGAGTTCTTTTTTTCTTTGGCCTCACATGTCAAATATTTTGTAAAGAGGTTGTTTGTAGCTTTGCCTACACAGATAGAATTATGTTATGGGGATATCAGGAAACTCTTTTATCATACCTCTATACCATATCGTATCTGAAAAGACTAGACGACTCTCTGATGGTCACTAACACAATTTTACTGATTACAAAATACTGCATATTGGCACGATTGCATTTTGTTGACAAAATGTTTATGTTTGCGTAAATCTCATTAATTTTAAGTTTATCGAGTTCAGGCCTGATCGAGTTACTTGGTTTCTAGGAAACAGAAAGTTGTACCAGGTGAAATTGAATAATTAAGAATCTAAGGGACATTGGACTTAGTTTTCATGTTCCAGTTACATTTTTCAGCATTATATATTTATGTCTAGCATGTATTTTTATTTAGTCAAAGAGAAAACATGAAATAAGAGTTTGTTCTGATAAACAGGATAGGTTTGAGAGAATCTTTACTGTGACATTTTACACTCCCGCTCTTAAGTATTTCCGCACAAATAAAAACGTTCAAAAACCTTGTGTTTTATATTAAACGACCTAGAATCATCAACAATTCATACTAGAATAGGTAACTTATCTATTCAATATGATATAAATATTTGATCTTCCATTGCTATATGGACCATATACAAATACACTACAAGTACAAATCTCATTTCTATGAAACTAATCAATTTATCATAACCTCATTATTACCTTGTAACAGGATAGAATATTTTCAGGTTGTAAGTTTTAGAACAAATGTGCAGAAATGTATATAAACTCAATTTGTTATGTTCAGAGGAAAGTAGTAATATGCAGTACATGCCATATTTTCATATGCAATGAATAAAATTCAAGAATGGTTACTTCGATAATTATACAATAAAGACTCTGTCAAAAAATAATAGAAATCGGATAAACGCCATTTGAGATATGGCTGAATAAAGATTTTCTTCTATGGATTAAGATTTTGAACACAAATTCTATAAATGACACTAAAAAAAACATAATGTCCATAGGTTTTTTTTGTGTGACTTTTTTGAGTTGTCAAGTATGATTCACATTTGTGTTGAGAGTACGTGTTTCTTTTACAAAAATTGATAATTAATATAATATCCATGGGTGTTTAACAATGATGCTTTTTGATTACCTCGTACCTCGTTACCTCGTTGGATCACCCTCTGAGACCTACCTTGCAGTAGTATACTAGAGGTTGACTTCGAGTGATACCAGGTCGGTCGGATTAATCATGGTTGGTTTTTGTCAAAATTGGCAGGATAATAAGAATACATTAAGTGAATATATACTAAGTGAAACTTTTTTTGACTTTCATGGTCTGCTTCATAACAGCTATTTTGTCTTTAAAATAATAATAATAATGTTTTCTAAATTTTAATGTACAATAACATCAAAATAAACTCAAAGTAGTTTATAACTAAAATCATATCAAAATATTCAATGTGCTTTCAATTAAATATTGAGAGTATATTACAAAGATCATGATTTATCATTCAGTAGATATAAATACTGTAATTTAATTGGTCAATTGTCATTTTCAAGCCATGAAAGATATTTTCGTATTACTAATTTTAATGTACAATAACATCAAAATGAACTCAAAGCAGTTTATAACTAAAATCATATCAAAATATTCAAAGTGCTTTCAATGAAATATTGAAAGTATATTACACAATTTGTCAAAGATTATGATGTATCAAATTTACACTGCACTTGAAACTCATGTTTTTATTTTGTCTTTCTTGTTACATGCATTCTTCTTTTGTCTGGATTTGGTTTGTTGGTTTACACTTCAAAAACAGGTAAGTAAATGTTTTTAATTTAAATTAGTAACAATTCAAGTCCATCGGGGGCAATGTTTTTATAATCTGATCCTGCCAGCCTTCAACCTGATGAGATTCATCCAACTCAAGCCATTGAGATATTATTGTCACCAATACCACCAATCCCGGATTGGACTGAATATCATGATTATAGGTTAATAAATGCACATTTTTATACCCGAGGGAAATGAGACAAAATCAATGCATGCGCGGTCAATTTTGATGCATCCAATTCACAACAGGGGCCGACTGCATTGGACAGCAATCAAAATTTACTGTAAGTGCATTGATTTTGTCTCATTTTACTAGCATAATGGAATGCAAGTTTATTAACCTAATTCATACATGGCATAAAACTAGTATTTTATCTTTTGTGAAAAGAACTAGGGCCTTTAATATGATCATCAAAATCCAAAACTTCTCTAAACTAAATAAATAAACATGTGACAAAAACAATGAAACATTCATACGCACTAAACGCCCGCCACGCAAACTGGAACGCAACAAGAACAGTGCATTGTGAAGATCCGCTGCACTCCGCGTACTTATATTCTTGCGTTCTAATTGGCTAGGTCATATGGAGTGTATGAATTTCAGTGATTCATATTTTGTGTGAAGAAAAAGTGAAGGGGATATAGTGGGCTTAGGTGCCAAGACAACTCAGGATAACCTATTATACACTATAAACCTAGAAATATGCAGCAAGCAATCAGACTCTGTTACAATATCCATAGCATATCCCGTGTATTCTTCAACATTGTGAATTGGTGCTTTTTTGTTGTGTAAGAGACTAAGACTAACAATGATTGATTAGGATTGATTAAGACCAAATCACTGTGTACTAATATATTTTGTGCATGAATCTTTCATGATTTTGGTATTATTATTGGCTAATTTTGTTGCTACCACATAGACAAACATCATAGACACGCATAAGTTTATTTGAATATTCAGCAAGATTGGGAATGTTGTTATGAATCCAAAAAGATAGACTAATTTACCTTTTTCCATTTTTGGACTGGTGAACCTTATTTCATTTTCGAACTGGCAAACCTTAGGATTAGCGGACCTTTTTCAATTTCCAACTAGCTGACCTTATTTCATTTTCGGACTAGCCAACCTTTTTTCAAATTTGGACTAGCGAACCCTATTTTTGGACTGGTGAACCTTTTTTCAAATTTGGACTAGGGAACCCACAGGTATAGGAAAATATGCATCCGGACTGGCAAATCTTATTTCATTTTCAGACTAGGGGACCTTCAGACTAGCGAACCTTTGGACTAGCGGGCGGTTACCGTATATAAATGTTATTAAAGATAAGATGCTGAGGAATTTTAACAGTTGTTTTGACGTACAACATTTTTACGTTGGCAAAATGCATGCATCACTGGCTGCCTTCATGCTTCATATGTCAAACGCTTGATGTAAATTCTTGTGAATTGTTAATCAGGTACAGTACTTGTCCAACTGAACACATAGGCAACTGAACACATACTGTAATAAACTCTATATAAGCATTATTACAGATAAGACACATGGGACATCTTGGGGGAAATCTGACAGCTATTTTGTTGTACAAGATTATCACACTGGCAAAATGCATGCATCACTGGCTGGCTGTCAAATTGACTAGATTTATGCGTTATGTGTCATACATTGATGTAAATTCTTGTAAATTGGTTGATAGGTACAGTGCTTGTATCCATGCTATGATGTGTAACATGTTTTTGATGTATAACATAAATGAATTAATAAGCCACTTAACTACAGTTTGCTTGCCAACTGTATAAGGTCTCATAGATCAGATGATATGTGTCCCGTCATATCGAAAGGTACCTTAATACCGGCATAGTAAATTACGAGATACAGGCCATTGAAGCTGAGCATAGTCAAAAATCACGTCCAAGGTCAAATTTCTAATTTCATCAGAAATGTTACCTTTGAAGTGTATTCCATCATATTAATCAGGTTTCAACATCCAAAACATAAGACAAATGTTTTAAAATCGATATAAAATCCTTTCCCCATTAAGGTTTTTCTTAGTACAACAATTCAAACTCAGTTTTCTCAGAACTATAGTTTTCTGAATCAGCCCGATGCCTTTTGCCAATTTGGATGTAACTTTGCAACCGAACGTCCAATAACCAAAAGTAAGATGTCATTTCAAAGCTTAAAATTTCAGCTTTCAGATGAGACTATTAAATCCATTTTGATTTTGCCGACCTTAAGGTACCTTTCGATATGACGGGTCACATATGATATATAAAATGCTCTAGGTACTTTATTGATGTGATATGACAAAATATATTATAGATTGGTGCAAAGTAAATATGATTTCTTGCAAGAAAATAAGTATCACCAATTTGCTACAGTAAATAAAATAAAGTCCTGTTGGTCCCATGATTTTTAATTAAAACAGGCAACTTTATTTGTAATTAAAGAAAGTTAGGAAATAGAATATATGATGAAAAATTTGATGTTGAACTTGTTCAAATTGTTCAGTTATGTTTGAGAAAAAAAAAACTTGCTTTCCATTTTGTGTGTCGTTAGCTTATTACTTAACAACAAATATATTTAGGCCCTATATTAAAGATGTCTTGTTTTGACAGCATGCACTTATGACATTTTTAGAGATATAAACATGTAATGTGTCTGAACTGTGACATGTAATTTGACAAGCTATCGACAGTTTGAATTCATTACATCACAGAACGAACTCTGTAATAGTAGACTGCATCATTAATAATAGACATAATAGTTTTGCCATATGTTGATATCACTAATGTGTTACTTTTAGAAATGTACATGTACTTTTTTATGTTAATCATCCGATTGTAGCATTAAAGAGCTTAATCTTTTTTTCTAAAAACCATTTTGCCTTTTGCAAGCAGTGTTGTGCCGAGGATTTTTTGAATGGTTGGGCATGAATATCAGTTTCCCCCGATTGACAAGAGAGTAAAGAGAAAAACATACACCCACAAATTTTTAGTAGCTTTAAAAAATAGACAAGCCAAAAAATAAAATTAAATTAAATTAAAAAGGTCTCACAAGTGCACAGGCAATTGTTTCTACAAGTTTGTAATCATTTCAAACTATTTTTCTTATCTTTTCTTTTTCTCCTCTCCTTTTTCTTTTTGTGTCCAGATCCCCAAATGGACTTTTTTTCCCGACTGACCCATTAAACTGGGGGCACATGACCCCACCCTTTGGGCATGCCACTGTTTGCAAGTACAGGTTTGCCTGCCCATAAAAAATGGCTCACATTTTTCAGTCAATGATTCAAACATTTTTAGTAGAGAAATGTTGTCAATTTTGAAACTCTTGGTCCGGCAGGCCAGTAAAATAGAGTTTATCAATTGTCTTTAATAGACAACTTGACAAATAGGCATTTTTGAATTATCAGTAAAAATTCTTAGCAAAATTGCTCACAAAATAAAGCACATTTACAGTAATTTGATCCATTTCTTGTTGCATGAAATACATAAAAATGTCACACATGAACTTTGAGCAATCTGTCATATATAATAATGACTGCAAGCATAATGCCAATGACGAGAATAAAAAATGTGTGACTTTTGATGGATGTGCAAGAAGAGAACTGATCTAAAATATTTTTGAAATGTTTTTTTTACTGGATCTGTCAGTGGCATAGCCATAGGTGATGCATTCATCAGTCCAATTTGGGGTAAAGTTGGTAAATTTTAACAGAGAAAATTAAAGAGAAAAAGCATTTCTCAGTTTACTCAGTTTGAGGTTGAATTTCAAATATTGTCAACATAAGATATGTTGATATTGTTATAAAAATTTGTAGCAAAAATATACTTATTTTTGGACAGTTTTTGACAAATGTGTTGAAAATTTTGGATATAGCGTCATAGTCTCATGTCAGTTGTCTACTAAAATACCTTAAGAATTAAGATTTAATGTTTATTTAAAGGAGCATGGTCCAATTGCCTCACCCTTTTTTCAAACTTTTTGAGATTTTGGTACCAAAATTTTGCTCATATTTTTCTCATACCCCATGTGAAATTTTACAGCTGAGTTATGTTCCGTTTCGGAGATATATATGAAAATGTGTCTAATCATGGTAACCATAATTAATTTTACACAGTAACATATGGGTGGCTCTGAAATACAAGATTGCCCATCAAATCTAAGCCGTTTCACCGATTCACCTGAAATTCGAAACTTAGCTCTCTTGAGTGGTCTTCTTTCATTGAAATTGAAAACTAAATTTTTGAAAAATCGGACCTAGCTCCTTTAAAGTAATGTGATAAGCGTTTAGGTAAAACAAGTTCTTGTCTTAATTTGTTTAACTCACTGTCTAACTAAAAAAACATCTATGTTGATACAGCAAAAATGTTATCATAAGATCAGTTTAGTTATAGTTGCTTTAAAAAGGTTTTAAGTAAAAGCTGCTCTTAAAGTTTTTTCAGAATTATTTTTACTTATAAAACCCCCGATTGGTTAATGTTTCCCTATAAAATCTGTGATTGGCTCAATAAATTGACCAATCAGCAGGTAAACCTGGGGAGTTAAAAACAACCAGACCTAATTTTCATACTGAAATAAACAAACAAGTTATATATAGTACTTAAAGTTAAGATCCAAACAACACAAATAACTTACATGGTCAAGAAGATACTGATCAATGCAATATTTTTTCCTAAATGCCTTTGCATCAATAAAAAGCATCATCATTCAAGTAGCATCAGTTGGCATGCAGAGATATAGCCTGATATAAAACAGTAGGAAACAAAAAACCCTATTGCTGAAAATATTGGTGTTTGTTGGTCAAAACAGAGGACTACATCTACGAGGGAATATCAAAAAGATTTAAAGATCACCAAGAAGAAATACAGCCAGGAACCTAATTTTATTATGTGACCCTTAAGTCATCTTTACATAGCCACTGTACAAAGTAATACATTTCTCTCACTTAAAACTGACTGTCCACAGACCGACTTTGTAGAGGTCCTCTTTTAGCTAAAAACACCCACAATGTATTTCGCTAAAATCAACATTTTTGGGTCCGCCATGCTTTGTTACATCATTATGATGTCATATTTCAACCAATTTCCATAAATTTGGTATCAATCGAAAGAGGAGACCCTACCCTATACTATGGTATCAAATATCTTAACTTTGGATGTGTCTTTATAGAATTACTGGGCTATAACACTTCAAATGCATGTATTTAATCTTGCCACATATCTTTAATTTCTCCATGCAGTTTATCTGGTTAGCGGAGGAAGGTTGTTGACATCTATCAACACCTGTATAGAAAGTATAAATGCCATTGATTTCATTTTTGCACCATAATGTACACAAGGACCATCCTGACAACAAATAATTGATATTACTCCTTCCCTTCATGGAGATCTTTAATACCTTTTGATAACCCCTCGTATTCCAACTAAAATTCCAACTTTACACAGACTTAAATATAGACATCTCATGGAGACATCTCAACTCAGTCAGACAGCCAAACCAATTTGTATTCAAAACAAACCATCCCATCAAATGCTTGTCATGAAAACCAAACTTGAGTTACTATGTAAACTCTTTCTGGCTTACTCCAAAAGTTCTGCTATCTCAATCTCATTGACAATATTGATTCGGTGCCTGGTTGCTGGATTGTGTCAATACATTTAGTTTGAATAAACCTCAAATATACTATTAAAAACAGAAATTTGAATTTACATGCATGATCAATAATACAACCTTACATTGTGTATATTAACTGCATAGAGTAAGAGCTCACAATGCTTAAAAGCTCAAACATTATACAAAATGATTATGTTAACATAAGAATACTCTAGTACAGTACAACTATTTTGGATCAATATTTAGAACATTTCTAATAATCTAAACTTTTTTTTTTTCAAACCAAAAATATAAAACCAAATAATTGGATAGATGTCAGCAAAAGATTCAAATACTGTATTTTAAGATTGACCTCAAATAATTTTTGCCTTTTCAGCTCTCTTCAGCATTCGTAAAAATTCGACAAACTTAATTTTGCGCTACAGGTGAAAATACGTGCAAATGTTGTTATTTGGTGAAATCAATTTTTGCAGACTCATACAATTCATGCATTTTTCAAAATGCCTGCAAAGTTTTATTTCCTAAAGCTGAACTAAAGTATGAAAAAATCCACATCTGAGAAGGACTATTACCATAAAAGCATACACCGTATTGTTTCTAATAAGCGCCCATGGACGGCAACATTTCTTGAAGGGTGGGCGATTATGAGAGACCAATTTTCAACATCAAAATTTGCACAAAATCACTAAGTAAGCTTAACAACTAGGGCAACTTACTGTTACATGGCCACCGATAACCCGGAAGTGCTGACAATTTTCATCATTTCCGGGATCGCGACCTCATTTGTACTGTTTCCTGTTACTAGCGATTGTTGGTTAAAGCTTTATGATACACGAATATGCTACAAACTTATTGAATGTTTTTAACACTTCTCTTTGAAATTTTTTGGGGTGGGCGTTTAATAGAGATTGGGCGTTTATTCGAAACAACACGGTAGATTACTGATTTTGAATGTATTTATGTCAGTTTCATCATTTACACCATGACAAACTTTCACCAACCATAACTTGACTTGTGGATAGCACTTATCAGGTAAAGTTCATCAAGGTGTCATATGGTAATCCTTATAACATACACTTTGATGATAAGTAAAAAATTGAAAATGATCAGAGGCCAACTTTATGGCTTGTTTGAGCTGGATGGTCACATTTAGAAGCTCATGTATATATACACTCCTGGTCAAAAGTGTTTGCGCACCCTTAAATACGGGCAAAAACGTAATTATTATATCAAACGACCAAGACTGTGAAAAAAATCATGTTTTTCATAGGAGCTTAATGTATCCAATATAAGAAAATTATGTTTCCTATGATATTCGATCTTCCATAACCATAAAAATGGCTGATTTCCTGGACCATATACAAATAGACCACAGCCACTTTTTGATATGTTCCTGTGTTGTTTATTATTCAATGCTCATTATCACCGTGTAGCCGTAATGAACATTTTCAGGTAAAAAGTTTTCCAACAAATGTGCAGTTATATATTTAAACTTGGTTTATTATGTGCAGAAGAAAGTACACAATATGTTTAGCACGCCATATTTTTAAATGCGATAAATACAATTCTTGTTGAGTTTTTTTAGATATATGTATGTGAAATATAAATCCAAGAAATTTGAGGCAAATGATGAACGGTTCACGAGATATGGCTGGTTAAAGGTTTGGTGCGCAAACACTTTTAACCGGGAGTGTATGTAAGAGGAGAAACACACACGCTATTTGTTTTGTCAGAGGCTTCTGCAGATAATCTTATTATAAAGAAGATTGCTGCATCCCACAGCTGTGTCTGGGTTTTAGTTGTTTATGTAAATCAAGCTATGATACAAAAAATAATGAAATAATCAGAGTGAAGAGAAATAAGAGGATCACAAACTCAAATTTATGATTTTTTTTCCAAAGTAATCTAAGGTGAAAAAACTTACTATAGTGGATTTTTATAATCGTGACACCTCATTATAAATTTCAGGGGCGTGTCGACGATTCCATTCATTCTGAAAGGGTTGTATGCTTTATGTAGTCAATTCAATAGAAATTTGATATAATGATAGCAGATATATGGCCATAATAAAATAAAGTCTGCTTTCTTACAACAAAATATTTTGATATAAAACCAAAACTGGCATATATATTGGCCAATAATATAAATGGCCACATTGACTTGATTCTGTATAATGGAAATCTAATAATAGAAAGCAGGCATCTGAAACAATATTTAGGCCCATTAGCGTTTAAAATATACCATTTAACATCAACTAAAAAACTTATACATGTATATTGACATTATTTTAGGTTTGGTAATTCATGACAAATGACAGCATTAATGTGGCCTAAATGATCTAACTATGAGGCCCACTAAATCAAACAGAGAAGCCAATGAGGTGTTCTCTAAAACGAACTTGAATCGATAGCAGGACATTAAACCTTTTGACAATAATTTCTATTGAACCTGATTGAAAACCTTGTGTATTCTGAAGAAAATAGCTCATTTAATTAGGGTTAATACAGCGTTTTAGTTTTGTTCTGTACCCATCCCCTGCAAATATGATCTTGCCAGCACCAATATGACAGGTGACAGGAATAAAAAAGATAACCATGGTTGCACACGAAAAGTCATCAGGAAAAGGCATGGCAGAATTCAAAAACCTTTTCATTATTTTTTTTTAATTTGATTTTGTTCTTTTTTTTTCAAAACTCAACAATAACTCAAAATAATTCAGTCTAGTACGCTTCATCTCATCTTATTTCAATAAAGAGATACAGCGAGGTTCTTAAGAAGTTCAAAATATAAACCTAATATGATTTCAAAATTCATATAAACACCAAACAAACTTTTTGAGAAATCAAAGATACAAACCCAACATGTATTTTTTCCAAAGATATCATCTTTAACATTGTCAGTATCCATTAGTTTTCTGAAAATTAATTGTCTTTGTAGAGCGCTATATAAATGCGTTATAATAATAATAATAATAACACAAAGTTGTTAAATGATATTAGTAAAAATACAACCCTCTGCAAGGAAAATCGTATGAAACCTTTTGCAAAAAAAGTAAATATCAGTAAGGAAAAATTACAAAGCTTCCATGGGTAACATATCCATATCACAAAAGGTTGTAATCCCATTTGGGGATTTATGTCTGTATTGGTTTTCTTCAGGGAGATTGCAAACGTGAATCATGTTGTATAACACAGCAATATAATGCTAGGCATTGGGTACTGACCTTTAATATGATTAGATCAAGTCTATGTATACTGACATGTTTTGTTAAATACCGTTTTCATACGAATTGAATAGTATATTAATGATGTTTAATAATGTTTGAGGTTAGTCAACCCATCTTTTGAATTTGATTTCCTTATAAGATAAAATAACAATGTTGTAATACAATTTTGAAATATCCTAAACTTATTACTTTTTTGTCATTTGCTTCTTTAAGATTTAATTGCAATAAGATTTATGTGTGGTTGAAAGATTTAAAGGGCCTACGAAATAGGATGATAATCCTGTTACAAGTCTTCGTGGGACATCCCATTTCAAAAACACGGGGCCTGAAAAAAGAACACGATACAAATAATGGTGATATTGATTTATCAGAATGATCAGTCAGTATACATGAAAAGATTTAAACCAGTCACCTTGAATTGTTCTATTCATAGTATTCACTGAACGCTGAGAGATCAATTAATAGACAATCAGCACTTGTGACGTAAAAAGTGGTGCCTGACGTAGAAAGTGGTGCGTAATATTGAACGTGTTCTTGTCCCTCCTGCTAGACTTGACACAAGTTGCATCAGTTTAATATGTATTTCCTAGGCTCTTAAAGTGGATGATTATAGGCTTCTAAGTTTGGAACACATGGTCCTAATGTCTCAGTCAGAGTCATAGTGGTTAATAAATGGACTGTTTGAAAAATAAAAAGAAAGCCATGAGAAATGTCTGCATTTGGTGCCTTTCCATGTATACCACGTGTATCAAAACAAATTGTGCACAGATTAAAACTGATTTTGACCTTGATAAAAGCACCAAATCATAATTGTAGTAAAGCAGATTAAATAAGCTTTCAAATGCAGAAAAAATTATAGAAATCGGATGAAAAATAAAAAAGATATGACCAATTTTGTAAGTACTTTTAGCTTTTATCATAAAGCCATAACCCGTAATTGTGATATGTAATATCTTGCTTAACTGTGTAAATCCAATTGGAATGGTAGAAAAAGAGACGTACTTACAAAATTGGTCATATCTTTTTTATTTTTCATCCGATGTCCATCATTTTTTCTGCATTTGAAAGCTTATTAAATTTGCTTTATTTACTACAGTAACAAGAAAATAATAATTTGGTGCTTTATCAAGGTCAAAATCAGTTTTAATCCGTGTACCATTTTTTTTTGATACACGTGGTATGTACTCATTATTGATAGAGACTATCGCACAGAAAACATTCATTCATAAAATGTGTGTATTGCTTGAAATATTTCCTAATATCTTACCATTTAAAAAATCATTTCCCCTAAAGAGTGAACATCAACTGCATTAAATGTCAAGGTCATGTCAATCTATATACACATTCTCATTTTATGGTCAACATCATCAGATCAGTCTTGGATGTTTTACCTAATATTATAACCTTTAAAAGACCATTTGCACTAAAGCTTGAACTCTATACTAGTGCACATCAACTGGATTTAAATTCAAGGTCATTTGAATCCACACAGTTCAAATTTAATGCATCTTAAATCTGGCAATATTGTTTTGGATCTTTTGGAGATTGCCTTAAGCTCACCAGCTTTATTTTCAAATACTTTATTTCTAAAGCCAGTCACCACCAAGTACAGCTCCAAGGCAACAAAGACTGACTGCACTTTTGGATTGCCTAATAATTCTGATAGCATCAATGAGAAATTTACCATTCATCACCCCGTGGGGAGGGGTACTAAAAAAAAATTTGGTAGGTATGTGATATCCACGATATCCAACATAGGGTTTTTTGGAACTGATTTTTGGTCAAAAGTAGGGTCGATGGAACTTTTTTTTTCCAAAATGAGGTCTCGAACTGCTTTTTTCCCATAAAAATAAGACTGTTTGAGCTGAAATTAGGTTGAAAACACAATTGTGAGTCATTTTCTTTAAAAGTAGGGTCTTTGGAACTGAAGTAATCTTGAAATGAGCATCTTGGGGAGCGGAGGAGGAGGGTTGAAAAGGGGGTCTTGAGGGCGGCACATACCCATACCTTCCATCAATGTAAGTGACCCTGGGTTCATCACAAACTATATTTTTTTAGATTCATGACCCAATACATATAAAAGCCATACACTAACAAAATTTAGATTTTTAGGATTGTGCTATGATAGTCATATCTTCCATAAACTGCTTGCAAAATAGATTTTTAGGATTTTGCTATAATAGTCATATCTTCCATAAATTGCTTGCAAAATATCAACTCTGCCCAACAAAGTAAAAATGCAGTATGTGCATTGCAGATATATTGCAGGTTACTTCCTTTTTCCCTCGGAGAAATCCTGCACAAATGATCAGATGATCAACTCTCTTTCATAACTTAAAGCAAAACTATAAAGTGTTAAAAATGAAGCGCAACCTGTCACCAATGACTTTTTATTTTTTTGGTTTAATGGGTTTGTTTTTGGTAGATATGAATACCATCCAAACGATTTGGCTCAAAGATGCTTACTTTTTCTGTTATGGCCATTTGCCCGAATTTAATCTACATGTATTAGTATAGGAACGCATGCATATGCTTTTTATCCATTATTTGGTGGCAAAACATTTTTTTTCACGAAATACACTTAAAAATACTTTTAGATAGTCACATTACTCCATTTTATGCTATTTTTACTATAAACCATTTTTGATCAAAATCTTATAGTATTGCTTTAAGGCAGTATCTGCTATACCAAACATATGTAAATACAACTGTTTAGCATGGGAGTGGATTGAGGTGAAATTGCATGTTTATAGGAAGTATCTGCTATGCTGTATAAATGCACATACTGCATTTTTTACTTTGTAACGCAGAGCTTTCATTTCAGCTTCAAAATATTTTGAAACCTGACATTTTGTAGATTCACTTGAATTAGAAATGTGTCAAAATAAAAACTTGTCATAAAAATATTTGTCAGTTTTACACATTTTGACATGTAAATGCTTGAAAAAACACAGCCCCAATTCTGAGTTATCTTATGAACTTAAATTGAAAACAGTTTCATTCGAAATCTTAAGATATACTCAATTTCAATCAGCAATAAAACACGACTAACTTTTACTGCTTTTCTGTACATGGATATTTAATTTAGCCTACTGTATAAGTGGTATATTTCACGCTACTTTTATTTTCGCGCTTTTAACGCTCAGTTCACCTTGCGCAAAAATAAATGTAGCACAAAAAAATGGTATGCTATATACCGCCGCACGTAAAACATATATCA
Source organism: Ophiothrix spiculata (assembly GCA_000969725.1). Taxonomy (NCBI): domain Eukaryota; kingdom Metazoa; phylum Echinodermata; class Ophiuroidea; order Amphilepidida; family Ophiotrichidae; genus Ophiothrix; species Ophiothrix spiculata. Next base: position 87,956 of record JXSR01S005036.1, read on the forward strand.
CAAGCGCAAAAATTATAACAAGCGAAATGCTTCAAATATAAGCTGTGCGCGAACCGAACATTACTGAGCGTTGTTGCACATCTGATTTATAGTAATTTTTTAAGCCAGGGCACCTCATTAAAAGTTATGGGTCTTTCCAATCATGGTAAGAGGTAAAAGGATTTGCATTCATAAAACCAATAAAATTGAAGTTTTGAGAAAGACCATATAGTAAAACATTATGGTATTCGTTATCTGATTGGAAGCAAAAGCTTTGAAGGTGTTTGCTATCATATGATTACTATTTCAAAGGAATTGTTCCTTCGCTAATTATAAATTATATCATATTTATAAAATTACATTATCTCAACGAAGCATGGTTTGAACATTTAAATGTCCAT